>QLIY01002328.1:6193-20308 GCA_003260075.1 Phallusia mammillata | reverse complement strand
GTCAACTTACAAGTCATGTTTACCAGTGCGATTTTATTAACCACACCCCCAGACAACACATTTTAAAACGCTGCGATCATGTTCTACAAAGTTTTGTAGCCATAAACAGCACATTTGTGCTCAAATCTAACGTCTGCACCTCAGTCGTAATGAACAAACGTATGAAAGGCATGACCATGGCTCAATTTCCGTGACAACGTTTGGAATCCACTCAAAAGATTGTTCGCCACCACCGGCAGGACGATGATTTTACACGCTCATTGCTTTTGTTGTCACACTTTTTTAAATCAAAATGAAAACAAACGACGGCTCGCTAGTTCGACAAAGGCTCCAGTCTTGCAAATTATTTGGTGGTTCTCAAGCTCAATGCCGCTGGACAATGGTTTAGCTTTCCTACACCTAAACTATGTTTTCGTAAAAGGATAAAATAATAATCTATATAAACACAAAGAGTAATTTACAGCCGAATGTTGGGTTATGAGCAACCACGTTCAACTCCGGTTAAAGAGCGCTAATCAAAGCACCCAGGAAACACTGTTCACCCACACAATTGGTCTTCGTGCACACAAAGCAAATTGAAGCTGACGTGTCGGGTTGTGAGGAACCGTGTTGTGAAAATCCAATAGGGCACAAAAAGAACCTTCAAACTCAACACACCCCGCGTAACGTTACACCGCGGAACGCAACACACAACTGGAATCTGCCTCTTACACCTCCAAACGAACTCTTGTACATGGAAGACCACACACTGAATAAATTTAAAATAAAAGTGTCGTAACTACATAAGGCTTGGGAAACACTGTATCAGATGAAAATATTAAACCATGTACTTCCCACCTGTGGAAAAGTTAAAACCAAAACAAACGTCGCAAAATCTTACTGTGCTTTTGGAAGCAAATAAAAGTTAAAAATACCCTCCAGCCTGGCCGTTAGATGCTTCATCCGAACCCCCCCCCCCCCCCCCGCACTTCCTGTATGCGTAACGTTTGAATGCTATAACTTCCGCACCTCAGTCGTAATGAACGAACCGTTCTGTATGAAGGCATGACCATGGCCCACGCAATTTCCTTGACAACGTTTGTCTTAGTCAAGCGTTTATTCGGCGTCATCCGACAGGACTATGTTTTTTTAGCTTTTGTTGTCACACTTTTTGAATCAAAATGAAAACAAACGACGGCTCGCTAGTTCGACAAAGACTCCTGTTTTGCAAATTATTTGGTGGCTCTCAAGCTCAAAGCCGTTGGACAATGGTTTGGGACCTAAACTATGTTTTCCTAAAAGTTAAAATAATAATCTATACAAACACAAAGAGTAATTTACAGCCGAATGAGGAACCACATTGTGAAAATTCAAAAGGGAAAAAAACTATGCGGACCACGGGTAACGTTACACCGCCTAACGCCAGATGCAACACACGACTGGAATCTGATTCCTACACGTTGAGCGCTCATTGTATTTTTTGTTAAACTTTTTTTTGAACCAGGGCGAAAACAAAGAACGGTTCGCTAGACCAGTGGTTCCCAACCTTTTTTTACCTTGCGGCACCCAATCAAAGAGATAAATAGTTTGCTGCACCCTGGCAAACCCCCCCCCCCCCCCCCCCCCCCCCCCCCCCCCCCCCCCCCCCCCCCCCCCCCCCCCCCCCCCCCCCCCATTTTATTAGGTTTCTATATTTCAAATAACTGTTTGAAACAACACAGAATGAGTTGTACATTGTACTAGCACGCGTAAATAAATGTATTTATTCAAAAGTCAGTGTGAAATTAGGCCTTGACTTCCTGCACAAAGTCCCTTAATATGTGAAGGCACATTCGATAAAGCCACCCGCATTTCTTCCTCGACTATGAGTAGTCGTTCTCTTTTCTTTGTTTTTGTGTTCGTTAATGTGGAAAATCCACTCTCACATAGGTATGGCGTGGAAATCTGCAACAAAAGCACAATGGCTTTCTTTCCAAGCCAATGATATCCAGAACGCGCCGAGAGGCATCTGCTTGTGCATAAGCCTAAAAAACTCTTTTTATGGAAAGAAGCGAAACGAATCGAAATTTCTTTCACTTTGTTTTTTCCTGGGTGAGAATCCAAAGACTTACCGCGGATTATCTACTTACCGCCTGCGACTTCCCCACGAAGCGACTCTCCAGAATGGAGCCGGGGATAGATGCGAAACTTAATACACACTAAAACTCGGTTAGAAATAAATAAATTCCACGGTTAACGTGTTAAAGTTAAAATAAAAAAATGGTCGCAGAATTGCAATATCAATATCTCGCGGCACCATTGAGCATTGCAATTGGCACCCNCCAAAGGCTTACCGCGGATTATCTACTTACCGCCTGCGACTTCCCCACGAAGCGACTCTCCAGAATGGAGCCGGGGATAGATGCGAAACTTAATACACACTAAAACTCGGTTAGAAATAAATAAATTCCACGGTTAACGTGTTAAAGTTAAAATAAAAAAATGGTCGCAGAATTGCAATATCAATATCTCGCGGCACCATTGAGCATTGCAATTGGCACCCCAGGGTGTCGCGGCACCCCGGTAGGGTACTACTGCGCTAGACAAAAGCTGCTGTCATACAAATTATTTGGTGGCGGACTAGAGCAAGGTCGTTTGGTGCAGGCTTTGGTACACCTAAATTACACCACCTACTCCTACACTATTGTTTTTTTAGAATAGTCTGTTCTTTTTTTGTCTTACCACTAGTCTGTTCTCGCTATTTCTGTATGACACAGATATAATTTACACCTAAAACGAGATCAGATCTGACCAAACTTCTGTAACATATTATGCGTAAGCTGACTGCTTTACACAACCCTGTCATTTTGTATTTGTTGCGACTACAGCAGTTCCGTTACCTTAACAGCAGCGAACGGCAAACAAAAGCCCGCCAGTAACCATTGGCACTCTAGGTCGGTTTTTGTGATCATTTACATACAGTTTTTTTATTGTCTTTGTTGTTTAATCTTTGGTTCTGAATGCCGCTTGAAATCGGCTTTTTGTTGTTCTATTAATAAACCCAACTTTAATGATAAGTTTCCTCATTAACTTTTAGTTGCTGGTGCGTCGCAAATCCAGAAAAATTTTCCAGAGGCGTCGCAGTAAAAAAACTTTGAGAACCGTTGTTCTAAACTAACAGCCATAGAAGCACGGGACACGCTACCAAATTGACTGAATTTAGTCTGAATCTAAATAAATAATTCTACTAGACCAGGGGTGCACATCCCCCCCCCCCCCCCCCCCCCCCCCCCCCCCCCCCCCCCCCCCCCCCCCCCCCCCCCCCCCCCCCCCCCCCCCCCCCGTGTTTGCTACAACATATGTACTGGGGATCGTGACATAAGTAATACTTTAAATTTTATATGTTGGGATTTCAATGCTGCTCCGAACAGATTTTGTAGGATTAAAAAGAGTACGATCAGCATAGTAGGCATAAGTGTCCGGCTTTTTGTACGCCTATTGTGTGCAAACAATGCAAAAAAGGCACTATCATGCGTCACAAAATAGATGGTGCCGTCATAAACAAAAAAGATTTATCGCTAGACTGTTCAGCTCAATATGTGCATCAAATTAGAAATTAATCCTGGTTTTTTAAGCACACTTTGCGGCCCCCCCCCCCCCCCCCCCCCCCCCCCCCCCCCCCCCCCCCCCCCCCCCCCCCCCCCCCCCCCCCCCCCCCCCCAAAATAGCGAAAAGGTTGTGCACCCCTGTACTAGTCACTCTAAAAAAATGTAATCTAAATGCATTAAACGATTATGAAAACAACGAGTCGCCTTTATTTCGGTGTTTACAAATGCGGGGTAACTCGAGAACACGTTTCAACAAAGTCATACAAACCATTGATTTTCTCCCAACATTCGTGATCAAACAGACAGAGCGTAGTCAACAATTTTGATATGAAATCGCAGTGAAATGGAACTAAGATCAATAGGTGGCACGAAAGAAACGTGTTTGCTCAGCCATAAACTACGGTTTTGAAACGAAGCAAACAAACTTGCTTGCTGACAATCACCGTAGCTTCAATGCCAAATTTATTTTCAATAATTAATAAAGTAAACTGTTATATTTGAGGTTCGTATTATTTTTGAAATTCTCATAAAATTTTGCAAAAAAGTAAACTGTTTACCTTATATTTGCCGATTGCCATGCGCTGCACTTTAAGGCGTAAATTTATGTCACTCGTCAAGCATTACAGCTTATGGTGTGTCGCAAANGCGCTGCACTTTAAGGCGTAAATTTATGTCACTCGTCAAGCATTACAGCTTATGGTGTGTCGCAAACAATACACCATCAGCCCAACAAATACGCAGTTGGATTCTGCGAAAAACTTCAACAAATTTTGCCACCATGTAAATTGACTGTGGCGTTAAATAAAACGTCATTTCCTCAACGCTGCACCTATCACCGTGATATGCTTCTTAATCCGGAACCACAAACCTTCATCCAACGCATGGCTTGATGCGTCACCCAATATTTTCCACTGAGTAACTGATATAGATAGGACACGGAGTTCCTGTTTGATCCCACACATCTGACTTTAGCGCGTCGAATTTAACAACAAATGATTCAACAAGCCCTAACGAATGTTTTGCCTCGCTACATATCTACAAGGCTCAATTACCCCGTATATTAGCTCACTGTACCCTAATGCGACTTAGCAACGTTAAAAGTAAAATATGGTTGATGAATCTATCTGATCTGGCAGATTTTCAGCGTTTATTGATTACATTTAAACTGTAATTAATTTTACCCTTACATTTTCTAACGTTTACCTGTAAACAGTGCAGCGCATAAAATAAAACCACTGAGGCTTCGTATGGCGACTGTGTGGTATGGTAATGACCGTATCATTAAGATGTATGCAGTGGTCGCCGGAAAAGATTAAGAATAACATACATTATCTGTAACGACAATACATGGCGTATTTGCCTTGCCCCCCCCCCTAAAAATCATACTACAACACGACTGCACACTTAAACAAACTAAATATAGAAATACTGAAAATAGCATATTGCAGTAATGGCAAATACGTTAGCATAAAAGTTAATTAAAAAATAATGTTTGGTTTTGTGTTTTCGAACGCATCCAGTGTATTTCGGCGCCTAAACAACGTTTGTTTCTACTGCTCGTTGGCTTGGGATTTTGTAGTGGACCAGGTGCTTGCAATGCTTTAGTTAATTGTGTATTATTTACTTACTCTGGAGAGTATACGTAACGTAGTAATATTCAGCAATCACAGATCAGCTGTTGGTTTGTGTTTTACCAACTTACGTTTAGTTGATTACTGCATAGCAACTGGATCCCCCCCCCCCCCCCCCCCCCCCCCCCCCCCCCCCCCCCCCCCCCCCCCCCCCCCCCCCCCCCCCCCCCCCCCCCCCCCCCCCCCCCCCCCCCCCCACTGTCAAAGTTTACTTGTTTGAACAAAAATGTTTTCGTTCCATACTTAAACACTGACATTGCTTTTTCGTGAATGTTAAACGAAGTGCCAAAGTTTCTGCTTGTATAGTTCTGGAAACAAGAAAAGTGTAGAATGTGTTGCTTAACAGACTTTGTACTTTTGGTTTCAGAATTGGCGATAAGACAGGAACACTTGTTCACTCACGTTTGGTTCCTCAACAAAAACAGGTGGATTGACCAATATTTTGTAAAACGCTTCAGAAAACGTTGCCGTCTGTTTTGCCAGCGGAAAGATTCTTTACAGACACAATTTTGAGATAGACCATTGTCGTCATTTGCTAAGGTTAATACAAAACTAAATTGATGTGCTTTTTGACGGAAAATTATATGCAACTGACTTTAAAAACTTGTATTAATTTATTTGTATTCGACATTGTGGTAATAAAACGAACAGATTGATTGAAGAAAACCAATTTATATGCACATGTTAAATGTATTAAAACATTTTCATAATTCTTCAGTTATTGTTCCAGACTTTGGAAAGTGAATTTCTTTTCTCAGCTGCGTCTGTGTCCAGGGAACTTCCTTATTATCTTCCTTCATTCGTTTTCTAACTTCGGTGAGGATCTAAACAATTAAAAACTTTCTGTTAATTAAATGATTACAATGTAATTTTAGTTATGTTTTGTTAATGGACACGTATCAAAGGCGTCAGCACGTCTTGACAAGATTACGTAGTTTTCTTTCATCTTTTAAAGGATATGCATCACGGTTCTGAACAGCTTTATTATTTCTTGAAATCGAAATATCAGGTTTCCAAATTCCCTCTTTGAAGTTTGAACTGTATGCTACCAACCGTGGATATATTTTGGCCAGGTAGCATTTATTTTTAAAAGTCGTGGTTCTTAATAGTTTTACCCTTCTCGAAAATAATAGTATAATTGTCGAACTCGACTGGAAAGAAAGATTTGGCTTAGTGTGCAGAGCGACACCTACCGATTGGTTATGTTTTGATGGCACAAGCCTTGCCAAAAACCTGGAAATAAGGAATTTTGCATGCCTGTTGTACATTATAAATGCCTATCACAGGATCTTTCCTTTCATAGTAGCCATGTTAATTTTTTCCACGATCACTGAGTCAAACTGTTTCAGTATGTTATAATAAACAAGCAAATGGTTCTGATTTAAAATTTGCCTTTGTTGTTTGCCGTTTTTAGAGACTGATGATACCTGCAAAGGCGAAATATCTCTCTTTTAATATTTAACAACTTCGTGTGGGCTGATTTGAGTCACAAGCATTTGTTTCTTTATTATCACTTACTGTTGTACATTATTATACAATTACCTTAAACAAGTCGTAATATTCTTGATGTCTATCAGATGCAACACAATAAAACAACGCATCATAAAAAGCAGATATACCCTTTCTGGTTGGATTGTTTCCCAATCTTGAAACAATACAAGACTAATTGGAAATTATAGTGACTTGTTAACGTTTACTTGCAACAAAATGTCAAATTATATCATTTTTTTAGCATTGGAAATGGAACAGACTTTTCTCCGTCACTTATTAAGGTTCACCTGCTGACGAAAACGTGCTTAAGACATTTGCATCCGGATGGTGGTAAGTTTCATTAGATTCCGGTTTATCCTTAATAGGATCGGTTGTCCATCGCACGTTTGATTTCTAGCGAAGCAAAAACACTCTTTGATAAAAAATTTCTATAATACTATATTCTATGATACATGTTAAGTATAATTACATCTTTAGCAAAACTAAAAGGATGATTTAGGGCAGGGGTTCCCAAACTTTTTTAGTCTGTGGCCCAAATGTCTATTTAATAGCGATTCGTGGCTCACCACATGCTGTAAATGTGGGCACAAACAAAAAAAATAAGTCAAAAACAGGCGAAATGGAGATGCTGTAAATCATGCAAATTTTTTGGTGTTCGCAACACGAGATTTGATTAAAACGATGCAAACAAAATGTACTTACATGCGGTAAGCTTGTCCAGTAAAGCATTCTTTTGACTTTCAATGAAATTATTTTTTTCTTGCATTCTTGACAGACAATTTTCACATCACTTTCATTAAATCCCCAAAACTTTGCGACTTCACGAAGCGCCCCTATGTCATTGTGAAACTTTGTCTAAAAAAGTTGCAACAAAAATATTGCAGGTCCCAGGATATGGCCAAAAACAATTGGCTGTAAAAGAACTAAAAAAATTAAACATAACTGCTGTACATGAGTCAAAATTTTTAGCAAGCTTATAAAGAAAAGTACAGTGGTCTTTTTATTCTGCCTGAAACAGCAACTAGGTTAAGTTTGACATACTCAAAAGCGTTGGTTGGTTCTATATAGTTTTGTCGTGAAAACATCGTGTAGACCCCATTTAACCCACAAAGGATTATAGTGTAAAATACTTCTCAAGCATAAAGGTTTCTTACCTCGTCGGTTTCTTACCTTTGTTTTTACTCGAAGCTCACGTGCTAGTAGTAGGTAAACATTGATAAAAGCTAGTTGTAAACATTGGTTGTCAGTTTATGAGTCATACATAGTATTTATCAATGAACATGTTTGTGCTGCTTTTAGCGGTTAGTATACAACAAAATTCCAAACAGACAAGCTAATATTGGTATGGGATTTAGAAGCCCAGTTCAAGCATATTGTTTAGGATGTAACACGTCTTGGTTCATTAGCTGCAAGGAACGTTTTACTGCTCGTAGCATGAAATCTTGTTGTTGTCGTTGTTTTTGGAAATGTCAGAAGCACGTTTAGCTATCAGAAGTTTTTTATTATTGGAACTACATTCACAACACTACAACAGAAGTTTTACGCTTTGCATGCTTTGATGCTTATGAACACACTCATCTGAAGTGAAATAAAACGGATATAACAGGACATTGACGCGGATTAAACTATACTGGAAAGGAAATGCAAAATACAAACTAAAAGAGGTAAACATCTGCTAAAAATCTTATTTGTAGCAACGAAAATCCAAACATATAGAACTACGTATTTCATAACGTTCTTTCCAATTTGTACTTTTTTAATTAAGACTCGTTTGAAGGCAAAAAATGACTGCAATCGTTTGCATCGTCGTATTCATGATTCGCTTTCTGCTACATTTGACTGAAACAAGTCGAATCGGCTTTGTCCTCACTCCTTAAATGTAAGCGTAATAATCAAAATTCCTTTTAGTTTTAGATCCTATTAACTCAGAATCGCGTCCCATTAAAAGTTATTTTACACAAAGAAACATAAACGGTCAAAACCTTTGTAACAGTCGGTTTTCGTATTCCGAAATAGAATCAACAAATCTTAATCGAAAAAAAAACAGGCGCGGAAAAATCAAGTGGCCCGTCGGTGGTCTCGTTATGTGTATAACACAATCATTAGTTGTTTTGATTGCAGTCAAAAAAGAGAACAAACAAATAAGTAACCAAACACCAACAACAAACAAGATAAAATAATATATTCCAAAAATACACACAAATTTTTGCACAATATAATGAGCATGCATATATCAAAATAACATTTACAATTCTAATACTAAAATTAAGTCACTGTTTCAAAAACGCGGGCTGCAAACTACTAGGGAATGTACAGTTAAAATTTGTTTAGTATTTCATGTCTATAAGAAGTAGTATTTAGGTTTGATCCGAAATAAAACCACGTTGTTTTTTTCTTTCTATTCTCTCGGTTTGGAAAACAAAACTTCACGCCGTAGCTGGGTTTGGGTCCATGGGACTGGATGGATTTTATCTGTCATTGATTTTCTAACCTTGGTCAGTATCTAATCATAAAGTATAATGTTACACCTTTGTATGTAAATTTGTCAGTGTTAGTGTAGACCAGAGGCGTGCAACATACGGCCCGCGGGCCAGTGTCCGGCCCACGGCACCTACTTTCGTGGCCCGCGCAGACTTCAAAGTACTCCATCAATTATGAATACTTTTTACTGTTAGGAATGTTGCTATATGTACATCAACACTGGTATTTTCGACTTTGTACAACGTCACGCCTTGATAAGGTTTTATCTACTGTGACGACATATTCCCGTTGTTGCATCATAGTGTGCATTATGACAGAACTGCCTTTGTAGCAATAATTCAGTAACATGATTTATACGTAGGTGCAGTAAACATATTGACATTTATTCTACGAAAAGGTTAGCACAGTGGTTCCCAACCAGGGCCCATTGGCCCCCCAGGGGGGCCACGGGTGTGGATTCACCAGAAACACCTACTAAAAGCCGTTNAGGGGTTATCGTCAGTTTAAATTAAAGTACTCCGAGCCTTAGAGGCGTTATACCGAATCAAACAGTCATCCAAGCATACCATGTTTTCTGATTGCAGACACTACCAACAATACACAAGTGTTTAAATTTGTACAATGATTTGCACACAAATTACACTAGGTCATGTACAGGGAAGTAATTCGGAAAATGAATGGTTTCGTGCATTGTTGTGCGTGATTTGTGACTTTAAGTTGGGTAAGTCTTTCCCTAAATTTTGATTAATGTACCAAGTACGTAGGCTGTTTTTTTTTGCGCTTGACTCTCTATGTCACGGATCACTATTTAACAGTAACACGATTTTACTCTAATTAAGATTGCACTCTTGCTACACCCACAAGAGCACTTCGAGTTCAACAGTTTTTGAACGGCGCTGCGTGGGGGGGGGGGGGGGGGGGGGGGGGGGGGGGGGGGGGGGGGGGGGGGGGGGGGGGGGGGGGGGGGGGGGGGGGGGGGGGGGGGGGGGGGCTGTATGGCCCTCGCGTATTTTTTAATGTTTTGCGTCGCGCCATGAAAATGGTTTGATGACCCCTGCTCTGTTTCGCCTCAAAGCGTCGCGTGTGTGTTACGCACAATGATAATTTGTCGCCAACACGCTTCTATACAAATATGAAATTTTTTATTTCCTGTTTTTTGACACGATGCTTAGGTTTAGATGCAAGATAAACAAATTAATGGCAAAATAAACAGGGGACTTTCAGTGTTATCCATTACAAATTGGAAAAAAAACTACACTTTACTCAGTGTTAAAAACGACTACACGTCTACTTCACTAAATTAAACATAACTAACACATTTGCAATATGCATGGACCCCAAGAGAGGGAAAGATTTGACAAATTACATGGATAAATTACGATATTATGTAATTGTGTACATGTATAAAATTATACAGCGCACTGGCGTTGCCTAAAAACTAAATAACTCGACAATGTAAAAAACACGTTATCACGAGTAGCTCTTTTGTCTGTCCGATGCCCCTTCTTGCCCTAACGTGCTATAGCGCCCATGAAACCTTTGGAGACTATGTATCCGAAGTTAACAAACACAACAACAGAAGTTTTCACACAGATTATGTATATTTACAAGCAATACATTAACAAATTTTTCTTGGAGAAATATATCGATGAAAACACATATTACAAAACAATTTGTAACATACCAATAACACATGTCTGACAATTCTACTTGCAATATGATCACTAAATAAAAGCAAAACTAACACATTTGCAAATCACAAAAACCTGTAGAGATTGTTAAGTAATTTACAAATTACGGGCAATTTGACTGACTTTTCACACAGATTATGAATTTTTACAAGCATAACAAACATTAACAAATTTTGCTTAACATTTGGATAAAATTTTATATCCAGGCAAAATAGCGAAGACTACATGTCTATAAAAACTATTCGATATCAGTACAATGGGGGGGGGGGGGGGGGGGGGGGGGGGGGGGGGGGGGGGGGGGGGGGGATCTATCAGGTTTGGTTTTGGCCGTAATTGTTTTGTTGTTGTTTTTGCCTTCTGTTACACTTGTAACACTTTAAACATACTTAGGTTTTTTTAGCAACGATCTGAAGCATTCTAATTGTATTAGCCTTTAGTACTATTATAAATAGGATTTGTATCAGACGGGCTGAATTAATTAAATTGAGTTCGGTCTACCGAGGCCAAACTTACAACGCAATCAAAAAAACATTGTCGTTGTTGACAAAAATGACAGAAACAAGCTAATTGTTTTACACGTAATTTATAGGAATTATACAACGTCAGCTAAAACCAAAATCAATACAAAACTGCTGTACATAATAAATTCAATTGTTATCCAATACGCTACGTTAAACATCAAGTCACACGATTACACAAAGGCTTGTTTACAAAGTTACACTAAATACTAAACTAAACACCATCCGAACAAACAGAGTTACTCTTGGTTTAAATCAATGTTTTTTCATGGAACATTTACACTTTGGCGATTCAAGTGGTTAAACTGCTTACACTTGACGACTACAAATTAAACATTTTCTGCCCGCAATTTGAACACAAACAAACAACTACAGGATATTGACTATAGGTTCATTCTAGACAAATAGATGTGGACATTATGGGTGATCACAAACATCGAAAACACACTGCAATAAACTACTTACAGTTGCCTACAAAACCATAAAATCACTTTGCACACATCATTGAAAGCAAATCAACAAAGAGAAATAAATATATCACGTTTAAATTGTTGTGCTCATTATGTGAAGTTAATTCGCTGATAAAATTCCACTGCAGTCTGCTTCTCTCAAATTTGATCTGGGTTTGGGAAGTGAACCTCCCGGGGGGGGGGGGGGGGGGGGGGGGGGGGGGGGGGGGGGGGGGGGGGGGGGGGGGGGGGGGGGGGGGGGGGGGGGGGGGGGGGTTGGGATTGACTCCACGGCACTGTACAACCTGCTTCTAACATTTTCTTACGAACGTCGAGCAAAATCTAAGAATTTATATTACAAATGAGCAAGCAAGAGGGTAATGTTTAGCCGTGAAATTTGCATTATACGATTGGCAAATTCGCTCATACAAATTAAGCTTGGGGGTAGCTTAAAGAACTAGTTGAGATTTTGTAATCCTTCATTTAAGCAAAATAAATTTTCGTGTCAAATTTGGCTCAAAGTTGTGGTTTTCTGCGTAAAGCTGTTACCTTCGTCAAATCGTAATGACTTTCGTGTTGGTTATCCTCCACGCACTTGCATAAAGTTTCAAAAAATGACATATTTCCTCTTTCATGGCGGCCGCAGTCATCTGTAAGACCGAAAACAATCTTAGTGTCTTATGTATATTTCTTGCAGCACACTTTATGAGAAGCTGTTTGTGAAACTTGGCAGTTATCTTGGTCCCGTGTTAAAATGTCAAAACGTTATGTTTTATAATCGAATTAATATGTACTGATACCTTCTGCATATGTGATCATGGTGTCTGCACATGGGTGAAGATAATTTTGTTCTGCTGATACCTTTGCATCCTTACCAACTGTGGTTTTCTGCATAAAAATATTTTGGTGTTGGAACACGACAATCAGCGTAGCGGGGGAACGGTGAAATTTAACCAAAAGCTGTAGGATGTGTTTGAGCTGTAGGATACTTTCTGGGGGAGACACACTGGTTTAGAGGCACAAATGCAAAACCATAATTTGTAAAAAATTATTTAATTGTGACAAACGAGTGAAAACCTTTTTACTTTTACAACTCTTTTCAAAAAACCGGTTAATGACTTTTGACTCATATCAACGTGACTTACCTGTACAAAGAACAGTTTTGGTTTTCCCTTCAAACTTTCGTTTTTCTGAAAGCCTAACGTCACATCGTTTAAACTAAAGGTTTGATTTCCATAGTTTAGATCGAACTGCTGTTTTTCGTTAAGGTCAGATATGAAAGCGCATACAAGAGAATCGCTTTCTTTAAAATCTTGTTTCCCGTCTTTATAAATTATAGTTAAAATATTGATTCAGCAAATTTTTTCAAATCATCAAAAAATTACATATATCATTGAAATACTTACATTTCTCAATTTCAGTTAAAAAAACTCTGTCTTCAGGATTTTCAAATTCTACGTAGGTTGTGGGTTTGGAAAGGGTTTTGATGTCATTGTCTTCGAAACCCCACATTTGTGCTACTT
Source organism: Phallusia mammillata (assembly GCA_003260075.1). NCBI lineage: Eukaryota > Metazoa > Chordata > Ascidiacea > Phlebobranchia > Ascidiidae > Phallusia > Phallusia mammillata. Next base: position 6,958 of record QLIY01002328.1, on the reverse strand, counting down.
TTTTGGCAGCAATAATATCTTTATGTTTCATATCCTATAAACAGTTGTAACTTTAATAAGTTTAACAATCGCTGATATAAAGTAAGTTATTGGTTGTTATGTGTTCAAAAAAGCGTCAAAATTATATTTTTTATTCTATTCGATTATTATTTGATGTTTTAACAACATTTTTTAAGAGCCAAAAGAATACTCTGCCACGTTTCAAGTAGATATTTTACCTTGTCGCCAATAATCAGAAAAAGTCCTCGTTTTTCCGGTAGAGTTGTATACACATCTGGCATACAATACCTACAAGAAACATTAATTGAAAACAACAATTATCATAACAATCAAAACAAACCTTACTCGTGCAATGTTTGATTCCTGATGCTAGTGGAATTTAGTACCACCTCTTTAGTCAACCTTGTTGTTGTGGAGGAAATCAGGTGTCCACAATATTGATTAACAGACATATCCCAACACAAGTTTGTCATTATCTAACATAATATGCAAATTTATGCAAAAAAGTTTCATTTCATGCACAAATCGTTGTTTAGCAAATACAGACGACTTATAGTTTACCTGCATTATTTCCATGCCAGCCGATTCCAGTATTCGGTTGCACAAACTTTGAATAAACGGTGCTCCATAATTTAAACGTAAAGCTGCTTCACCTAAAACATTGTACAGACGAATCCGGTTAATCGCATCATCGATTTGCCACGGGCATTTGATGCGATTAACCGGATTATGCGATAATCCGGTTGCTATGTAAACAGTCCACGC
>QLIY01002327.1:0-10033 GCA_003260075.1 Phallusia mammillata | reverse complement strand
GTAGCTCAGTTGGTAGAGCGCGAGTCCCGGAAAGACTCCTGTCGTGGGTTCGAATCCCACCGCAGGCTAGATTTTTCTAACCTACGCCTTGCCATATGGTGTTGAATGCTTGGTGACCGGGTGATTCGGTACGGCGCCTTCAATGGACCCCCCCCCCCCCCCCCCCCCCCCCCCCCGGCTGATTCGGTATGGTGCCTTCAATGGGCCTGGCGTACTGTGATTTAAATATCAGTGTGCCATGATAGCTGTTCTGCATAGATACTTAGGGGCTGATTCTTGTAATGAATTTATGTTTATCTTATTTTTCAAATATGTTTTTTTTTTGGCTTAACAAATTTCTAATACAGTAATAAAAATGTTAATTGCACAGGTGAAATTGTCTGAATCAAAGACCAAGAATTTCAGAGTTCTCTATACAGGTGATGCAGAGTTTAAGGCAAAAAAGGTTGAGATTCAGTTCGTGAGCATGAGTGAAGCCAGAACCTTTACTCCAAGAGTTCACATAACGTCAGGTAACACCAAAACACTTAGTGTATGAAAACAAATGCTAAACCTAGTAGTTACTGGATCTTTAATCAGTGTTGTTTAATTAAAATTACAATTGCCAGAAGAGCTCTACAAACTTGATATTATGCCTGGCAGCAATATCTTACATATTGTTCAATTCACATTTAAATGCAACCCTAATGTTTACATTCATAACAGCACAGTTGAGATTGTAAAAAAAATCTTTAAGAAAGTGTAAAAAAAGAAAAAGTCTAAATTTTTTTTTAATTTTTTTTAGATGTCGGACAAAAATTTTGCATTCACGTTGGAATATTTAAAAACTGTGTTAATATTCCAGAAAAGTCAGCAAGTTTAAAAATATATTTTTACAAAAATTTAACTTATTTGTACATGAGCAAATTTGAGCAAAAAACCTGTTTCAACCAAAACTTGCAGCTATCATTGCATAAAAGCAATTCTTTTTAGATTGTCAGAAACCTGCGCAAATTGAATGCAAAGAGAGAGTTTCTATAAAGTGAGTCAAAATGAAAACAACTATTCATACGTATTAATTTTACAAATATTTTTTTTAATGAAATTAAATAAAACTAATGGAAATGTCAAATTGCCTTGATTATTTTTAAATATCACGAACACAGCCTTTAATTGCATGCAGGTTTTCACATCTGTTCAGAAGTTTAATGGTGAAAATAACGGCCAAAAAAACATAAAAAGTGACATGCTTTATTATTCAAACATTTCGGCAAATGCTCATGCCATCATCAGTGATACGAGTTTGAATAATAAACTATCTGTTTGGGCCGTTATTTTCATCATCAAGTCTACACATTTAATTTATAAAAAATTGTTTGGGCCAAAATTTCATTATTTTGAAACTATGAAGAACGCAGCTTTTAATTGCAAGTATAAAAAGCGACATGCTTTATTGTTCAAACGCTTTGGTAAATGCTCATGCCATCATCAGGGATATGAGTTTCATCAACAAAGCATGTTGCTTTTTATGTCTTTTTGGCTGTTATTTTAAGTTTGCACATTTATTTATTACATTTTTTTCCAAAATTCTATAAAAGCAAAATGTTGTGACAAATTTTTTTCAGAATTGGTGAAACTGGGATCGAACGTTTCAAAGCTGAGCCAAATGACATTCTTTATATTGCATCACAACCTGTCGAAAATTTAACGCAAATCGACCCAAAGTGTGGAGCATTTGCCTCAAAGCCAACGTTTACATTTAATTTTTTGGACTGTGAACATAATTTGGAGGTAAATTAGGCAAATTTGACTGTTTTTGTTTAATGAAATACAAAATAGCCATTGAGCTTGTAGACAGTGACCATGTCTATTTCATCATGGTGATTTTACATGTTAACAATTGTAAATAACAACAGCTAGACCTAGAATGCCGCAAAAAAACAAAGATTATTTTCAAGCTCGCGGACTATTTTATACAATCTTGTTTATAAGTCTGTGTTCGAAATTCTAAATTTTTTTTAGTTGAAATTTGATGCTATCGAATACTGAACAACTAAAAATGTATTTTTTTGTCACTTTCGTAAAAAACAATGTTTTTCTGAAGACAAGAAATGGGAAAATTGCTTCTACGTACACAATTTGGAAATACACAGGACACAAAAGCTCTGAAGTTCAAGTCTCAATGGTTGTTTCTTTAAATGTAACTTGTATTTATGAAACGTCATACAATGCACATAACAATTTCATGATGGCTGAAGACCCCAAAGAAAGGTAAATATCTCAAGCAACATAGTCAGATTATAGATATAACCACAGACCAATGTAGCTACCCTATATGTAGGCCACATATAAAAGCATCTGGCTAACAGCACATTTTGTTTAATTGCATAAAAAAAAACGACAAATTCGGCATGAGATTTTGCTGTTTTATGTACAATTTTATTTTCTAAAAAAAGTGTCAGTTTCTCCAAAAAAGTGGAACTTAAAAAATACTTAAAGTGAATCTTTTAAGTCCTTTGAGCTATTTTTAATTAAACATTTTGGCCTCTTACATTTGATTTTTTTACGTTTAACATTAACTGTTTCATATTAAATGACTTTTATTCAAGTACTGTTTCTCTCCTGGCAGCAACAGCGCTCTACAAAGTTGATATTATGCTAGGCAGCAACAGCTTATCTATATATAGGTTCTTAACAGTACAACAGTGAAAACTTAGCCCTGCCTTTGTATGAGTTTGTATGATGTTACAGAATATTCCTTGGTCTAATCTCTTTGACACAATATTTCACAGATACCTTCAACTAGAAAGTCAGTCAGAGAAAGGAAATTTTAGTCTCACCTTGGATTTTTATGAAGATGAGGAGATGGAGAAACCCATAATGAAAAACTCTTTAGTTCTTGTCCCCCCCCCCCCTCATTGTGACGCAATATAGCCATTATGGATTGCCCAGTTACGTCATTTCCTCACGTGACCACTTTGGAGGCATCGAAGACGGTTGAATATGAAGAACCGGTTCCGGGAAAAGTTACTGGTGAGTTGAAACGTAAAGCGAGTCGTGGATTCGATTAAATTCTGACCCATTTGCTTTTCAGGGGAGATTCCCAGCTGGGTGAATGGTACCTGGTACAAAAACGGACCCGGTGTGGTACATTTTCGCGAGGAAAGTGTAAAGCATTGGTTCGACGGGATGGCGCTGGCCAGAAAGTAAGCTTAACTTATACTAGTAAATATAAATGCTCATCACAGGTTAACCTTTGTTGTTTGCTGGTTTTAAAGACTGACGATGCTTGCATAGACGAAATATACATCTCGATTTTTAAATACTTTGTGTTTACTGATTTTGAGTCTGAAGCATTTGCCTCTTTATTATTAACTTCTATAAGTGTAATTAAACTTTACAGTACCACTTTGAACTAAGACTCCTGTCATGGGTTCGAATCCCACCACAGGCTAGATTTTTCTAGCCTACGCCTTGTCAAATGGTGGTAAAACCTTGGTGACCGACTGATTTGGCATGGCACCAAATAAATATGACAGGAGTGTTTCTACGCTTAGCACCCCCCCCCCCAAATTTCATTTACAGCAGAGTTTCTTTGCCTGAAATGTCAAAAACAGATGCTGAGGGGTTTATTGTACAGGTGAGTCAATCGGTGCAATTATTCCTCAAATTTTGTTCAAGAACATTGACTCCTAGAAATACTCCTGTCATGGGTCGAATCCTACCACAGGCTACATTTTTCTGGACTAGGACTTGTCATATGGTGGTAAATGCTTGGTGACCGACTGATTTGGCATGGCACCGAATAAATATGACAGGAGTCTTTCTAGGCTTAGCGCTCATAGGCGCTTCAGGGCTGATCCCAGATATAAATTTATGTTCATCTTAACATTTTCTATGAAATAGCCTGTAGGCTCAACGTAGAAATATGGTGTATTGTATTTTGCAGTTGCAGAGATGTTGGGCTACAAATGTAAAAAGTCCAGATTCTAAAACTCATCGTGAAATTGCTTACAAAAGGTAACACATAACATAAATACTTGTGCTGTATTAAAAAATGGATAAATAGCGTCAGTAATTACACAAATATATTTCATTTGATTCTGATCTGTGTGTTTTAGCTGCGGTGAATCTGTGTTTTGTCTGTGTTAATATATAACATCTTTGTTCTGTAGTAAAAAATTCATAAGATGGGTAACAATCATAAGTATTAACACAAATAGATGTTCCCCCCCCCCTGTATTGTATTTTGCAGTTGCAGAGATGTTGGGCTACAAATGTAAAAAATCCAGATTCTAAAACTAATCGTGAAATTGCTTACAAAAGGTAACACATAACATCAGTACTTGCTGTATTAAAAAATGGACAAATAGCGTCAGTAATTATACAAATATATTTCATTTGATTCTGATCTGTGTGTTTTAGCTGCGGGGAATCTGTGTTTTGTCTGTTCTTATATATAACATCAGTCTTTGTTCTGTAGTAAAAAATTCATAAGATGGGTAATAATCGTAAGTATTAACACAAATAGATGTTAGTTCAGAAAAACAACCCCCCCCCCTTTCGCTATTACAGCATCGTCAGTATCTACGAACAAGCAGAAAGATTTGTAAAAAATAAATGAAAACAGTATGCATAAAAACTATTAAAAGTGTTTACAATAAAAGTGTTTAAAGGACTAAGTGTTTTTCTGAACTTACATCCATTGCTATTAGGCTCATTAGTCTTCATCCACCAAGCAACGGACTGAGTGATTCCAGCTTTAAGTTTCAATTACAAGTAATAACACAAATAAATTTGTTTGTGTGTTTCAGCTGTGGGGAAAATAAAACAAATAACCAAGTTTTGCGAAACTACAAGTCATCATATGCAGCATTTAAGTTCAATGCATTCCTGTGGAACACAAGCTTGCATGAAATCCAGTACTTGTTTCCCCCCCCCCCCAGTGTAACTAGCTGCATGGACATATGAAATTTGATAAAAATCTGAGGTGGTGGGTTATATGGCCTGGGCAGTTGACATGGAATGACCCTTGCATGAAATCCAGTACTTGTTTGTACATTGCCAAGTTAATCTGTGTCACAATGCTTCTGGACAATGTTCTTCAAATGTAAATATTTCTGATTTATTTGCAAAAGGTTTATTTAATTGTTTAAGTTTGTTTTTTTATTAAATCATTTAATTACATTAAACTTTATAAACTTATTTAGATTACAGAGTTTAATTACAAAGAGTTCCCCCCCCCCCGGCATAATATCAAGTTTGTAGAGCTCTTCTGGCAAATGTATTTTTATTATTACATTTGCCAGAAGAGCTCTACAAACTTAATACAAAGAGGTAAATTAAAATTTAAAGTTTGTATCGAATGATTGAAATTATTTTTAGGATTGCAGCACCCGTCGCAAACGTGAAATTATTGACAAGACACAGAGAACTGTTTCAAATGGACCATTTTTAGTCTATACAACTGGATGTAAAAAGGTTAGTGTTATTTCTTTCAATATTTATAAAGCCACACATCATTTAAAACACAATTGGTGTTTAACTTGTTAAAACAAAATTACTCACTTTAATCTTTTACAAATCACAGTAAATATTTTAAAGTTTATGGCAAAAATCCTAAAAAGCTTTCTCTGGGGTGTTAAACTCAGTATACATACAACAAACAGACAAGGCCCTAACACACAAATGTCAGTTTTCGCTCAACTTAAACCTCAAAAACGAAAGCAACCAGCAAAAATTTACTCCTAAAGGTCGTTACAGGGTAATTTAAGCGCACTCAGAATGTAAAAACTGCCCCCCCCCCCAGACAAGGCCCTAACACACAAATGTCAGTTTTCGCTCAACTTAAACCTAAAGCAACCAGCAAAAATTTACTCCTAAAGGTCATTACAGGGTAATTTAAGCGCACTCAGAATGTAAAAACTGTACCTTGTTCAATTTACACCCAGATAAGTGCAAATTCCATTTAATAGCATAGAGATTATGAAACTGCATGCTTGTTACGAAAATCATCCATTTAATTGCATGGTCAAGTCAATTTTAATTAGAATGGTCTGTAAATGTTTTCAATAGTTTGACAATTTTTATTATACAGAACAACGGAGGCTGCTCGCATTTTTGCAATCAAGTATCTGGGAAGACGTACTGCTCATGTTATGATGGTTATACCCTTGCAAAGAATGGAAAAACTTGCATAAGTATGATCTTCTTACAAGACATCATTATGCACCATTTGCACCAAAAAAATTTCAAACAAACATAAACGAAAGTTACCTGCTGGACATAGAAATTGTGTCCCTTGCTTTTTATGCACCTGCAATGTCTCTTTGTATTGGCTGTTAAGTCTTTAGAAAACGCTTGTTCGGGAATACAGGAGGCTAGAAAATATAATTTGGGCTCAGTTAACTATGTAAATTTTGTTTTATTCGGATAACAACAAGTTTATAGAACTCTTACGGCAAGTATTTTTATGCCCGTGTTTCGACGTCCTATACAGGTTGCCTTCATCAAAGTAAATAAAACTGAATATATTTAAACATTGCAATAAGTTTCAGTCTTGGTAAATCACATTTTAGAGCAACTATTAAATCATCTTTGTTCACAGGTACAACAGAAAACAAGCCCCCCCCCCGTATTTTTATGCCCGTGTTTCGACGTCCTATACAGGTTGCCTTCATCAGAGTAAATAACGCTGAATGCTTTTAAACATTGCAATAAGTTTCAGTCTTGTCGAATCGCATTTTAGAGCAACTATTAAAATCATCTTTGTTCACAGGTACAACAGAAAACAACCAGGAATGGGGATTGGACATTGTTTTTGTTGGACTTGTTGTTCTGCTTGTTCTTGTCATAATCATACTACTTGTTACGATGGTTGCAAAGAAAAAGCAATCAAGCACAAAATACTAGTGCCCTTGCCCATGATACAGTTTTGTCCTTCTTTCTTTTTACACATTATTGTTTATACTGTCATTGGCACACAAAAAAATACATCAAAATGGCAGTCATTTTATCGTACAGGAAGTATAAAAACCTATGTAATTACACTTATGGGTATAAAATATAATTAGGATCATGTAGCTTTAAAACTAAATGACAAAGTCACTTGGTAATTGTGAATGTCAAAATAAAATGTTTTAAACTTTCTTTTTCAAGCTTGCAGCTATTCTGGCATACTGTTTTTATGATATTATTAACATGTGAAAAAGATTAGTATAATATCTACATTTTAAATTAAAAAAAATCATAGCCATTCCCATGCCAATTGCTTTGCTTGCATTTAAAAACAAGATGCTACAGAATTACAGCAAAATGCAAAAAGTTGAGGACCTGTATAGGATATCGAAAAGTCTGAATATGAATACAATCGCCAGAAGAGCTGTGTGAAGTTGATATACCTGGCAGCAACAGCTTATATACACACAAAGTTGCCCCCCCCCCAGTCTGAATATGAATACAATCGCCAGAAGAGCTGTGTGAAGTTGATATTATGCCTGGCAGCAACAGCTTATATACACACAAAGTTATGGACAACTTCAGAACACCATGTCAGTACTACAGTACATAATTATGTCGATGGTTTACATAATTTCTTACCTAATTCAGCAGTTGCAAGGGGGAAATCAAATAGTGGAAATTGAAAGTCATTGAAAGAAGCACTCCATCTTCTACTCTTGTCAATTCACACAAGCAGATAGGGTCATTCTGTGCCCCCCCCCCCCCCCCCCCCCCCCCCCCCCCCCCCCCCCCCCCCCCCCCCCCCCCCCCCCCCCCCCCCCCCCCCCCCCCCCCCCCCCCCCCCCCATGGTTTACATAATTTCTTACCTAATTCAGCAGTTGCAAGGGGGAAATTAAATAGTGGAAATTAAAAGTCTTCGAAAGAAGCATTCCATCTTCTACTTTTGTCAATTCACACAAGCAGATAGGGTCATTCTGTGAAGCTGTTAGGCAAAAGCGTCTGGCCCAGTCTGCAGAACATGGCAGTTCCCGACAAGATCTCGTGCGTGCAGGACCTGCTTGTCCCACGTGTGCGCGTGCACGACCCGTAAGTTCGCGTGCAAGACCTATTTCAGCAGGCGCAAAGCAAGTAAAAGAGGCCAAGATAGGCCAGTTAAACGGCTTTGGTGCAAAAATTTTGCGTGCAAACCCCAAATCTTGGCGTGCAAAAACGTTTTATCAAAAAAAATTCGCGCGTGCAGCTGCCACACTCTGCAAACTGGGCGTCTGCAGTCTCAAATGAAAAAAACAAACGTATGAACTGTACTAGAACTAGTCCAAACGTTTTCTAATAAAAGACAATTCCCGTAATTTTAAAATCGCTGGACTAATTTGTGCCAAATTCGCCAGCCCAAACCATCAGTATTATATTCAACTTAGTTTATGCATATTTTTACATTTTTCGTAAAAACTCCCCCCCCCCAAAGACAATTCCCGTAATTTTAAAATCGCTGGACTAATTTGTGCCAAAATCGCCAGCCCAAACCATAAGTATTATATTCAATTTAGTTTATGCATATTTTTACATTTTAACTTTTCGTGAAAACGTTGTAACAAAGTCAACCAGAATCAGGAAACTACTGTAACTTATACTGTTTGTTGCAAATATGCACATTAAACATAGCAACCCTATTTTTTTCATCTATATAAAAGCTTTTATCATAAGAAAATACAACAAACAAACGTGAAAATTAGACGCCATAAAAACAGTTTATCATTTTGCGGGAATGTTTCATCAGTACTTTTACCGAACCGTTACAGAAACGTAGTGGTGGTTCAAACTTTAAACCTTCCTTCTGTTGGCTATGCAACAAAGTTTTAGGAATTGAGGTTTTCGTTCATAAATACTTATTGCTATTCAAAACTTTAAACTGTATTTGGTTAATGCCCCCCCCCCCTGCAAATATGAACATTATACAAAACAATCCTAGTTTTTACACCCACATAAAAGGTTTTATCATAAGAATAGACAACTAGACAACAAACAAACGTGAAAATTAGACGCCAAGAAAGCAGTTTATTATTTTGCGGGAATGTTTCTTTAGTACTTTTACCAAACCGTTATAAAAACGAAGTTGTGGTTGAAACTTTGAACGTACCTTCTGTTGGCTATGCAACGTAATTTTAGGAATTGAGGTTTTCGTTCATAAATATGTATTGTTTCCTAAAACTTTGAACTGTGTTTGGGCAAATTGGATTTAATACGGTTATTTTTATTGCGCGGTAGTGTAATATGACTGTTGCGCTGTCTTTTAACCGGTAGAGGGCGTGACTCTATGCGCCCTTGACAGCACAGCAGGGGCGATCGCTTATATTCCTAGAACGGTTCTCAACGCGCCTTTCCTCGCGCTCAACAACTCCAAGGCACCAAGAGCCAAAATAACGAATTCTTTATTTAGGCAATTAAGGACAGAGATGGCGCTCGAGGGTTCAGCAGCAAGACGAGCACAAAGGCAAATGCGGTTTCTGCAAATACGTGCTACTTTAGTCAAGGCAATATACAAATTATTATCAGCAAATTTGACTCTTACCGAACTATTATAGGACCAGAGTCACAGTAACATTCAAAGCGATCAGGAGATTTTAGGTTCTGCAAATACAGCATCAAATTCAATAAACATCACCAAAACACATTAGTAACGAACTGCGAGACTTTAAGCAACAAGGCTTACCGGAAAAATACAGTTATTTACAGCAAACAGCAAGTTGGCTGACGACGGTGGGATCCGTGGGCCAGAAATGCACAAATTACACATTGGACGACCGGCAACAGTTCAGTTAGCACAAATTTCCTATTCGTTAACAAAGAAACAAACATAACCGGTCAATTAGATAAAGCATGCTGCCTCTATAACATCCAGTCGCTAATAAACACGAGGCAGTCACGCTTACAAGTTGGGACTTCAGTAAAACAATGCCAAGGTTGTGACATCATAAGCACCAAATGTGTGACAGACAATGTCACCAGGTTGCACAACATTGCGCCATACAAGTGAGTTAAGCCTACTGGCGGGAAACATAGAAAACATAATAATATGTACGATGGCGATGTAAC
>QLIY01002326.1:0-20334 GCA_003260075.1 Phallusia mammillata | reverse complement strand
CGTTGGATGAAAACAACAAAATACACTTATCAAATAGTAAACATCCCATTAATATTTGTTGCAGTTTTCAAAGTCTTAAATCATGCTGTGCTTGATCTGGTTTTCATCATGTAAATATGCTTGTGTAAATATGCGTTTCATTTCAAAGTTATGAACAAAGTGTAATGTTTCAGAATTATTGTATTTGTTCAGTTTCAAAACTTGAGCTCTGTTGCAAACGTAAAGTTACTTACAAAAGTATTTTAGAGGTTCAAGATTTTTATCTATAAGCAAAATTCAAAGGTAATCACACTTTATTTGCTACTAGAAATATGCAGCTTTGTTCTAAAATTACTCAATCAACAGAAAATCTTCACATGACAACCGCAAAATGTTTGACTCTGGCCCAGGAATTTAAATAAACCAATTTTAAAAACATAAAAAAAGTTTCTGTTCATTTAAATCTATCAAACGTTTCATTTAAAACGTTGAAGGACAAGCTGCACGAAAAAAACAAACGTATTGCAGAGGGCGGTCAAGTTCCGTCGTACTTATTACTACAGAACTATCTTTCGCTGCAGATGTTTATGCACTAAAAAGAACAAAAACAGGTTCTATTGAGGTTAGCTGAGTGCAAAGGAAGGTGCCAATTGGACAAATATATACATGGATTCTTCTGGCACACTGAAAAAGTATAGTCTATCATTAAATATGAACATGCTTTTGGTAATTGCAAATTCTTTTTTTACCTAAAATGGCCAAACAACCGCACGGGAACCAAGTGATTTGTACCCAGTCCCATTATATCAACTAATTCTGGTTGTGGGAAACATGCTTTTGTTTTTACTCGTACGAATATTGTATTTTATGCAAATGTGTTTTGTACAAATCCATCTCAATAATTCTGCTGAACATATAAGTTGTATCTCCTACCTGACAGCAAATGGGTTGCACTAAAATGTTTTGTATATTATGATATTTATTGAAGCCGTCCGAAACTTTGCATGTGCAGATATGGTGACCCCAGTGTAATTCCTATCTGTACTTAAACAACCGTTCACAAGTATAACGAAAAAAGTGAGGGAGCAAAAACGAAGAGAAAAGAGAGAGCAGCGGAGCAAAAATGTCGCTACCTCGAGAAGCAAAGTTTAAATAGTATTAGGAATTATCTGAACAAAAAATCAGAGCCAGGAATTGTGTATAAAACATGACTACGTTTTGACAATTAATTTTGTCATCTGATTTTTTGCTTAGACTATTTAAAACCTTATCTAAGAGTATCTAAGTATTTGGAATTGTTTGCTTATTTTATAAATTCATAAGAATTATTTTGTAAAGATGAACATAAATTTATAACTGGGATCAGTCCTGAAGCGTCTATACAGACCAGCGATTACGGCACACTCATAAAGAAATTATAGCACACCAGGCCCATTGAAGGCGTTTTACCGCCTCGTGAATTTATGATCCTCTTCTCTGATGCTGGTCAATCTGGCGATCCCCTACTACTGGTTGATTGTGAGCTGACATGTGCAGCATACAAGGCAGGCAAAGAAGCATATGATTCCCTTTCGGTGGTTTCACGACTGAGCCTGTGTAGCTCAGTTGGTAGAGCGTGAGTCCCGGAAAGACTCCTGTCGTAGGTACGAATCCCCCCGCAGGTTAGATTTTTCTAACCAACGCTTTGCCATATGGGAGGGATGCTTGGTGACCGGCCGATTCGGTATGGCGCCTTCAATGGGCCTGGCGTTCTGTGACTTACCCACAAAACATGTAGACCTTGCTATAGACATTTACAGTGGCTGTGCACGTAAAACAAGCATAAATGTCTCATTAAATGGTGTGAATCACAAAATGTTTTTTTGCGCAAAACCTGTCGTACGAAACGAAACTGTTGGAAACCCTCGGTCAAATACAATCAACCAGTAAACGCATTTTTTCACCAAAAATCTATTTGACATCATCAGTTCCATATTTAACATGATCTTAAGACTTTTACTTGTTACATCTTTCCATCGAACCCCCCACTTTTGATACAAGATAAACCACCATAACAAAGATGTGAACTGCCATGGAATTAAACATTTATTTATTAGTGACGTTATTTATGCAAATGTAACGACAAATCATGTCATCACATGTAATTCTTTATATTTAAATCACAACATTGCAAATTTTCCTAACTTTTAAGTTTCCATAATTGGTTAATTGTCTAAAATATTTTTCATCGAGCATAGGGTGACAATTAGGACCGAAACGAGAGAAGTTGCGATGAGCTGTACTGCTCCGGATGTAGTGCTTTCCATTCCAACAGTTGGAGATGGTTGCGTGGTTGGTGACTGTGTAGCTGTGGATTTTGTTGTTGTTGATGATGATGTCTGTGTAGTCAAATCTGGTGAAAACAATAATACACAAATTCATAACTGGGATCAGTACTGAAGCGTCTATGCAAACCAGCGATCACGACACACTCGTATAAGAAATCATAGTTCGCCAGACCCATTGAAGGCGCCATACCGAATCAGCCGGTCACCAAGCATTCCCACATGGCAATGCGTTGGTTAGAAAAACATCTAGCCAGCGGTGGGATTCGAACCCACGACAGGAGTATTTCTGGGACTCACGCTCTGTCAACTGAGTTCAATCAAGACAGAGGCGCTTAGCCAGGGTAAATTAGACATGCTTTGAGGGTAAATATGGGTAACTAGCCTACAACATTTCGTTTTAACACCAAAATCGTGGAAAACTGATTATTTCTGATGCAAATAAAGGATTCACTTATGACCTATACTGTCAAATCGTACTTTGCCCAGCCAACATCACATGATGTACATCGGTATGTGTGAGATTAATTAGTTACAAACCGGTTTGTTGGTTCCCAGCGAGCAAATAAGCGTCGTGTGTCGCCATCCTGTGGCCACTTTGGTGGTATTGAACGTTTCCACTCGTGTTCACGATCCCTTCCGCGTACAACAAGTGGAAGTTGCTGTTTGAAACATCCCACGTGACATTCTTCCCGCCAACCGACTTCGTTACGCTCATGGGACGCGAGAAAGTGCACGACAACATCCCATCAGCGAAACTTGTGTTTCCCATCACCTGCAGATTTCAACAAAACAATCGGTGATGACGTCATAGTGTTGTGTGTGACGTTAGAGGCAACTTACCGTTCCCACAATTCCCGGCGGATGATGTCCGACTAAATAGGCAGAATATATTTTCACATCGCTTGATGTAGGGCTGCTTCGAGCGCAGATGTACGCGTCATCATGTGGCCCCTGTGACGTAACAATACTTAAAATCGCTAGAGCGAACCAACCCACCTACCACAGCTTGGCTGCTCGAAATCGCTACAGCGAACGAACCCACCCACCCACCACAGCTTGGTTGCTTGAAATCGCTACAGCGAACAAACCCACCCACCATAGCTTGGTTGCTTAAAATCGCTACAGCGAACAAACCTACCCACCATAGCTTGGTTGCTCGAAATCGCTACAGCGAACAAACCCACCCACCATAGTTTGGTTGCTTGAAATCGCTACAGCGAAAAAAACTCACCCACCATAGCTTGGTTGCTCGAAATCGCTACAGCGAACAAACCTACCCATCACAGCTTGGTTGCATGAAATCGCTACAGCGAACAAACCCACCCACCATAGCTTGGTTGCTTGAAATCGCTACAGCGAACAAACCTACCCATCACAGCTTGGTTGCTTGAAATCGCTACAGCGAACAAACCCACCCACCATAGCTTGGTTGCTCGGAATCGCTACAGCGAACAAACCCACCCACCATAGCTTGGTTGCATGAAATCGCTACAGCGAACAAACCTACCCACCCGCCATAGCTTGGTTGCTTGAAATCGCTACAGCGAACAAACCCACCCACCATAGCTTGGTTGCTCGAAATCGCTACAGCGAACAAACCCACCCACCATGGCTTGGTTGCTTGAAATCGCTACAGCGAACAAACCCACCCACCATAGCTTGGTTGCTCGAAATCGCTACAGCGATGTATCCTGTGTTATTTCCTTTCAACGTGAACTTGACCGAATCTTGACTTGGAATCCACTCAACACTCGCACAGTTCGAGTCGCAACCTTTCGCTACTCCGACATTCCACACCTCTCCTCCGTTTGTAAGATGAGTGATGTTGTCTTTACCCGACGTTGTCTCCTGTAGGTAAACGGAGTTATAACGATCAGCTCATGGGATCTCAAACCGAAGTTTGAAATCGAGGATTAAGTTTTTGTTTAAGATTGAAATCAGAATAATTACTCGTTTTATCTTTAACTCTTTTTTTACTCGGTTTACAAGTAACTTTTGCAAATTATGAACTCTATTTAACCCTAATCACTCGCACCACTGTGAAATATTAACTCCTATTTTGCTGAGTTGATAACCAACAAATTCTTATTTCGGTTTTCAATTTGACAGATTTGTTTTTAAAAGCAAGAGGCTTATGTAACCAAATATTTTGGTCATGCACAATTATGTGATTTTGTACACTTTGTTTTTTGATTTGGCATCGTCACGCGCATTTCTTTTCTCTTGTGTTATTTGGTTTGTGGCACGTTGTTAGCATTCCCTTCGTTTGCCTGTAGGGCCACACGAGTTGTGCTGATTGGCCTGGAACGCGCTGCTTTGCCAATCCAGCACTTACGAAAGCAACTTCTATTTTGTAAAAGAGGCTCTTTCTCTCGGTGGCACGGGTAACGCGAGGTGTTGGCTGAGGGTCGCCACGTGGTTATGTATTTTAGCGTACTATTATTGCTGTTGATTTTATAGTTTTAATAAAGTTGCGCCGCCGAAAATGAAACCAGTGCGCGGCATCTTTGGTTTTGGTGTTGAGCCGTTATTGCAGGGTTCGGGTGCAAATAAATTCCGTAACACTTACAAGCGCACTCTAGTGGCGACCAGGTTTAAACATGTTTTTGTTTATCAGCATAAAAATCTTACTTCTGATGTTGTAGACTGCAGTGGCACGGATGTAGTGGATTGTAGTGGTCCGGATGTCACAGATACAGGAGTGCTTGATCCAATGTCTGACAATTCAACAAACAGGTTGTGGTTGGAAAATTTATTTCTGTTGGATCAAGTTTCGTCAAAACTTATCAGGTTTAAATGAAACGACCACTGGAGGTCAGTAGATATGCATTGTTCAGAGTTTGAGTGTGTTTGAAATAAGTTTGGTATTTTTTGTTTAAATCTGCTAGTTGTTGGTTGTTGATTGACAATAGCTATTTACCGCAATTTTATTGCATGTTATCGTTCACAAAGCGAAATAACCCAAATAAATGCGCATAAAATCACTATGATTTCAATTCACTAAATTTGGAGCAATTATTTTTGAAACTCCTCAAGCAAATTGTGGGAAAACGTTTCCTGTAAATTAACTCAAGACGATTTGGTCCAACTTTTAAAAAACTTATACAACATAGAAATCATACTACCAGCAAATTCCCCAGCGAGCAAATAAGCGTCGTGTGTCGCCATCCTGTGGCCACTTTGGTGGTATTGAACGTTTCCACTCGTGTTCACGATTCCTTCTGCGTACAACAAGTGAAAGTTGCTACTTGAAACGTCCCACGTGACATTCTTCCCGCCAACCGACTTCGTCACGCTCATGGGACGCGAGAAAGTGCACGACAACATCCCATCAGCGAAGCTTGTGTTTCCCATCACCTGCAGATTTCGACAAAACAATCGGTGGTGACGTCATATTGGGTGTGTGACGTCACAAGCAACTTACCGTTCCCACAATTCCCGGCGGATGATGTCCGACTAAATAGGCAGAATATATTTTCACATCGCTTGATGTAGGGCTGCTTCGAGCGCAGATGTACGCGTCATCATGTGGTCCCTGTGACGTAACAATACCAAAGTCACCTTAATTTCCCTTAATGAATTTCCAACGAGCTACTTAAAATCGCTACAGCGATCAAACCTACCCACCATAGCTTCGTTTCTTAAAATCGCTAAAGCGAACAAACCCACCCACCATGGCTTGGTTGCTTGAAATCGCTACAGCGAACAAACCCACCCACCATAGCTTGGTTGCTTGAAATCGCTACAGCGAACAAACCCACCCACCATAGCTTGGTTGCTCGAAATCGCTACAGCGAACAAACCCACCCACCATAGCTTAGTTTCTTGAAACCCCCCCCCCTTGGTTGCTTGAAATCGCTACAGCGAACAAACCCACCCACCATAGCTTCGTTTCTTAAAATCGCTACAGCGATCAAACCCACCCACCATAGCTTCGTTTCTTAAAATCGCTACAGCGAACAAACCCACCCGCCATAGCTTGGTTGCTTGAAATCGCTACAGCGAACAAACCCACCACCATATCTTGGTTGCTTGAAATCGCTACAGCGAACAAACCCACCCACCATAGCTTGGTTGCTCGAAATCGCTACAGCGATGTATCCTGTGTTATTTCCTTTCAACGTGAACTTGACCGAATCTTGACTTGGAATCCACTCAACACTCGCACAGTTCGAGTCGCAACCTTTCGCTACTCCGACATTCCACACCTCTCCTCCGTTTGTAAGATGAGTGACGTTGTCTTTTGCCGCAGAGTCCTGTGTTATTTTAGTTATTTGTTTAAAATTACAACACACTCTCAGAAATGCACAGTCCAATATAAAAACTTTTTAACAAACGCGTTATAATTGGCACCGAGAGAACCGACTGTACCAAACCAAATTAAGAGTTACAGTTGTACTGTACCTAACACTATTATTCTGATTGATTTAAGACAGCGGTTCCCAACCTGTGGGTCTCGACCCCAACTGGGATCGCCTGACAATTTGGCCTGGGGTCGCCTAAACCAGTGGTTCTCAACTCGTTTAAAGCCATGGACTACTAGCCCCAATAAAATAAACCCATTTCATTGTTAAGAAAAAAAAATACAGTCAATGTTAATGTATATATTTTACTATTTATATCCTCGGGGTCAACGCAACTTGGCAAAGGTTATCAAGGGGTCACTTCACCAGAAAGTTTGGGAACCACTGTTGTAAGATATTAGACTGGATTTTTACCTATAACTTAGTTTAAGTTTTATCTTTTTACTCACCCAAGTTCCTCTTTGAACTTCGTGAGCGATACATGGCACCAAAATCGCCACAAAAATAGCTGCCCTCATTTTGTTGGTTCTATCTTCAACTTTGCCGGTTGAAATGTTTCGCTGAAAAGTTTTAACGCAACGGAACACAGATTAAGTAATGATTTACCGCAGTAATTATGTAAGTGTTGAGTATACATTACTTCAAGTGTTTGCTGTTTGCATCAGATGTGTGTGTTTGTTGGGCAAGTAACACGAAATGTGGGTCAGTTATTGGGTTAAGGCTCCGCACAAACTGTCTCAAATCGGTTCATGATATTTTCACGCGTTGAATGTAGTGCTTTTCTTAATTGTCAAAGCCTAACAAGTGACAACATATTGGGACACTTTTTTAGGCAAGAAACAAGTACTGAAAGAAGTTCGAATTAAAAAACATTCTTCATCGTTCAAATAAGAAAGAATTACAGAAGTCGGGTTTTGAGCATTAACATAATGAAGCATTTGCCCCATTGCTTGAATCGCCCCAGCTAGTCAATTTCGGACACTTTGAGAACTTGTAGGTTACTAGATACCGAATTCCGGACATTGTGACTGTATTTAGGCTACAAATTATTTCCGGATACGCCCGAATTCCGGAGGTCGGTTAAACCTACTATGAGTGAATATGCTTATTATAACAAATTACATCAAAATGAGTTGCTACTGTTGTTATTGCCACCAGACAAGCTGCCGTTTAATAAGTTTTCATGTGAATATATTTATCATTAATCACGACGTGATGCACTTTCACGAAATCACAACCCTCTTTCGCACCTTTCTCCCTTGTTAGCAATTAACACTGACAGCCAATCAGAATCGAGAATTTTAATCTCGTGATCACAAGGAACACCACGTGACCAAAAGTGCGGGAACATTCAAAGAACGAAAACATAAAAGGCAAGCTATGACGTCACAAACAGTTTTCAGTTCGCAATAACTTCGTTGTTCGGTACTATGACGTCATAAACGAAAGTGTTCTGTGACGTAAGAACCTTGTATCGCCGAAAAGTCTCAAAAGTTTTTGGCAAAAATAAACGAAAAGTAACGAATTGCACAGATTCATAAACATCATATTGCTTCCTATTCCACTGTGACGTAACACTCGCCATTGTCACGTGGTGGAGAATATCTTTATGACGCCATTAAAGTCTGCAGAAATGATGACGTAACTCTCGTTGGATGAGCTCTTCGTTTTGGCGGGAAGTGTCGATTCCAATTTTTCCCTTCGCTGAGGTTTTGGCGCGAAAATTGCGCACGTGACCACCGCGTTGTGAGCTGTGATTGGTCGAAAATGTTTGTTAGAAGATCAGCGACACAACAAGATGATTTGAAGCGGGTTTCGAGCTAGCCTCGTTCAGCCAAGCGTTAAATTGGCAACATTCATGGGTTTCAACCAGTTGCGCCACGGTTGACCGCACAAAGCTAGCTCGGAACCCGCTTAATAACTCGCGAACCTCTAATGCTCTCCCAACAATCGTTTCTGTCTCTTCTGAACGACGAGATTTTCGTGACGTCAGGAGGCAGATTTGTCCGCCAGATGAAAATCGATTTGTCCTCAGATCCACAAATGATGAAGTTATTGTCCGGGCTGCACAAAAGTGTTTCACATATTTTTTATCAGGAGTCCACAAAAGTGTTTTAAAAAATTTAGATCTGGTTTTTGAAACAAATTGCCGGAATTGCAATGACTCGGGTACTAGTACTCGAATTGACTCGACTTAACTCTGTACCCACTTAACTCGAGTATCCAGCTTGCAACAATGAGAGTTACCGAATAAATTACTCGACTTGTGTCCTATGTAAAAAAGTGTTCGTTTTTGACTGTGCGTCGTTTAGCTATAGTGAATTATCATCGTTGTTACGTTAAAACCAACTGCATTTTTTTACCTAAAAGTCGCTTTAATCTTTTTTTTTACCAAATAGACCTTTTCCAAAAGCGTCCCATAGAAAAAGTTTAAAAGTTCGAGAAACACTGTTTCACAACACTGCATTATTGTTGCTGTGTGTTTTCCACGTTTTTACCTGAAAGTCGCTTTAATCTGACTGCTCAGGTTTGTAAGACCGCGATATTTGCAAGTAAGGGAAAGGTCACGAAGATCGTACAACCTGACACGGGAATCGTTTGATGTGATCTGAAAATATATCGGGAAGATTGGTAATGTATAGAAGAACAGCTGTTGTTTATATTACTCATGGTGCGCCAGGCATATTGAAGGCGTTGTACCGAATCAGCTGGTCTCCATAGCATTCCCATATGGCAAGGAATAGGCCAGAAAAATCTAGCCTGCGGTGGGATTCGAACCACGACAGGAGTCTTTCCGGGACTCGCACACTACCAACTGAGCTACGCAGGCTCAGTGGAGAACCCGCCGAAAGTTGATTTACAAGAACCGTTGCCTGCCTATGCTGCACANAAGTCGAATCACAAGCACCGTTGCCTGCCTCGTATGCTGCACATGTCAGCTTCGTAGTAGGGGATCGCCGGATTGACCAGTATCAGTTTATCTTGTTTATATAACCGGTGCAAAAATGTCCCCCCCCCCTGGAGAACCCGCCGAAAGTTGATTTACAAGAACCGTTGCCTGCCTATGCTGCACATGTCAGCTTCATAGTAGGGGGTCGCTAGTTCGACCGTATCATGTTTATCTTTGTTTATATAACCGGTGCAAAAATGCTGACAGTTAGGGTTTTTAGGGTAAGGTTCTATGATAAAATTTAATTTCTAAACCTGTTTGCTTTACTGTGCAGAATACGAGGCAGGCAACGGTGCTTGTGATTCAACTTTCGGCGGATTCTCCACTGAGCCTGTGTAGCTCAGCTGGTGGAGCGCGAGTCCCGGAAAGACTCCTGTCGTGGGTTCGAATCCCACCGCAGGCTAGATTTGTTTACGCATTGTCAAAATGGGAATGCTCGGTGACTGGCTGATTCGGTATGACGCCTTCAATGGGCCTGGCGTACTGTGTTTACTTTACTTCTATTTTAATAACTGTGCTTTTTACGCCACCTATTTGTACACAACAAAATTCAGACATGAGTTTTTATGTTAGTAGCCAGTGGTGGGATTCAAATTTATTGTCAGCCGTTTCTTGACACAAAAGTCATATTTTTCAGCCGGTTCTGTTACAAAAAGTCCATTGAGAGCAACCAGTAATGCTAACTGGTTTGCAGATCCCATAAAATTTCGTGTGATGGTTCTATAGAACCGGTGCGAACCGGCTGAATCCCACCACTGTTAGTAGCGCCACCAACAACTTTAAGCAGGTCGTGTAGCAACAACTCACCAGTATCTTGTGCTCATTTGCGAGTGGTTCAATTCCCGTAATTTTGTGTCCCTTCTGATTTCGACCACGTGACGAACGAACGTGGATTTGTGTGTGGTACTTCAAGTGCTGGAAATATATTTTACAGTTTTATGATAAAAGTTTTTCTACACACTAACCCAAGAGTATGTAGCACCATAGAACTTGGTAAGAAATTTGAATTTGTTAAAAAAGTTTTAAAATATTTCTAGAATATTGTTTTTGCGACTAAGAATTTGTAATTACAGCACTTCGATTTACTTTTGTAATTGCAGACAAGGGGTGCAATGTAATTTATTCTATTATAGGTTTGCTTGTCAAGTTTTGCAGGCGTGTTTGAAAGGAACACGGCGATTACGGCGTTTGGCCGGTCTGTAGGCTTGGGTTAAACAAACAGCTGCGTTTGTGTCATAGTTTCACCTTGGTAAATCTAACTTTTATTTTTTTTAAAAAGGTGGTTTGGTATTTTAAGGCTATATTTAAACAATGGCTGTTGTGATTGTTCGGTCATAACAAACCTCTGTGTCGTAGAACAAACATCTTCCGTCGTAAGTTCCGCATACGGCGAACTTCCCATTCTCACAAAAGTTGACGGTTGTTATCAAAGCCCCACCTCCGCTACTGCTGGTCTGTTCAATACAAGGGTAAGGGTCGGTAAAACGCTTAGAAGTGTAAAAATCAATCCAGTGTTTCTTAAGGTGGTAATTTTACCTAATTTGACGTTTCCCAGTTTTTATGTTTTTAGCTTTAGCATCTGTACTCTATTGGGAAGGAATTAACATGTTTTGAATTTTTAAGTGCGGAATTGAGCAATAAAGATTGGGAACCGATGATCTTTAGTCCATAAGACAACTCATGATTTCGCTTGTTGTATGCCACTTGCATGATAATGTATCGTATTAATTTAATCAGGGGCACAAATCTGTTACAAGCAACATGTTCATGAAGCCTTATATTATCACATAATACAGTAAGTTGAAACAGTTACCAACTTTATACATATAGCTCTGGTGGCAATTTTTGCACCGACGTTTCAACGTCCTATACAGGTCGTCTTCATCAGGGTAAATAACACTGAATTCGCGTAGTACAGTGTACGATAAACAAAGAACGCACCGTACTACGCGCAGTGTTATTTACCCTGATGAAGGCGGCCTGTATAGGACGTTGAAACATTTGCCAGAATATTGAAAGAGCTATGTGGCCCACTGAAAGTATTTTTATGTCACACAGTTTGGGGGCATGAAGTTTGGTGCATTAGGTTTTACGCTGTATTTGACTGTATTCAACAACAACTTATAAAAGGATTTCAAACTGGTTTTATGGCAAACAATTTCAGTTTGTTGCATCCAGTTTTGATATTGGGTTCATTATATGTATCTTTTTTTACTCAACATTTGAATATTTTAAAGTGGTTTAACTCACAGAAGCAGACGAATCTGGTCCAACTTCGTTCCACAAAGCAACTTTCTTGTCCGGAATATTCCACAGGCGGAGTTTGCCGTCCAACGAACCGCTGAGGAAATATCTGTCGTCCTACAAAACAAGGTGATCTGCATCAGTTTGTTTATATTTTAACGTGTTTCTAGAGTGCTTTGTGTTTTTAGGTGGAGTGTAACAAAACAAATGAAGTTCGGACACCGTTAACTGATTACTAAAATTTTAAGGGTTCAAATCGCTACAGCGAATTAGTCCAACTAGACTCATTTTGCGTGGTTGATTTTTTTTTAACAAAACAGTCACAACAACAAAATAACACATTCGATTGAAAGATTTTTACACAAATATTCGGGAATTTTTTTAGTGCATAGTAGCTTCCCTAAATTTGAAAGGTTAGTTAGAACACGAAATATTTCAATTATTCTTTGAGTATATAGGTCAATAATTCGATTTTTAAACGCAGAATTTGACACACTACAGCAAAAATGTCAAAATAAATTTATTCCTTGTGTCATATCATGGCTACTTTAGCCTGTGGGGCCAATCTCTTGTCACCAGCTGCACTGATGAGATTACAGGTCCAATGTATTGGTTTACTGGTGTATGTGTGTCAAAAGTAATGTTACATTAACCCACCCTGGGATGAAACGAAATCGCTGTAACGAAGTCGATATGCTGGAAACAACATAAACATTCTCCCCCCCCCCTAACGTGTTTCTAGAGTGCTTTGTGTTTTTAGGTGGAGTGTAACAAAAAAAATTTCAAAAGGTTCAGACACCGTTAACTGAGTACTCAGATTTTAAGGGTTCAAATCGCTACAGCGAATTAGTCCCATAACTCATTTTGCGTGGTTAATTTTTTTTAACAAAACAGTCACAAAAAATAAGACTTCTGATTGAAAGATTTTTACACAAAAACATTCTGGGATTTTTTTAAGGCTCTGCATTGTAGCTTCTCTAATTTTAAAAGGTTAGCTAGAACATGAAACATTTCAATTATTAAAAACATTTCAATTAAATTGAGTATATATGTCAATAATTTGATTTTTAAATGCAGTAAATTTGACACACTACAGCAAAAATGTCAATATAAAATTACCCCTTTTGCCTTTAGATGGCTACACTAGCCTATACACCAATGTCTTGTCACCAGCTGCACTGATGAGATCATACATCCAATGTATTGGTTTACTGATGTATTTTGTCAAAAGTAAATTGTCATGTTACATCAACCTACCCTTGGGTGAAACGAAATCGCTGTAACGAAGTCAATATGCTGGAAGCAACACAAACACTCCTTCTGTGAAACATGCCACAAACGAACGGTCTTGTCCATTGAAGATGAAAGAGTGAAGTAATTCTGAAACAAAACGTAAAAAGTTCAACTCACGAAAATCAGAAAAACATGTCATAAATTTCCTTTGGATTTTGCAAGCTAACCAAACACACAAAAAACCTTATGCTTGAAAAAATTACAATAACTTCATGTGTAAATGCTTAATTTATTGTAGTAGTTTATTTTATTTTCAAATTTAACAAGTTTATCATCTTTATAACTTTTAACATATACAGGGATCTGTTCATAAGTTTAATGAGAAAAATAACAGCCCACATAGAAAAAGTTTATGACTGATGATGGCACGAGCATTTGCATAACATTTAAATAATAAAGCATGTCGCTTTTTACGCCTATTTGGGCCGTTATTTTTAACAACTTTTTATGAACGGGTGTAACTGATGGGGGCCCTCATATCACTAATGATGACATAAGCATTTGCTGACACATTTAAATAATAAAACATGTCACTTTTGTCTTTTAGTACCTGAATAATAATTTAATTTATCCAATAAAATTGGCAATCATCTGGTCTAAACCATTTCCCAACCGATTACTTTTTACCATCAACAAAATGCCTTACTTTTGACCAAGCAAGGTCGAGCACATCGGCAGTGTGTCCGAAGTACGAGGAGAAGGGAAGAGATTTAAACGGTGCATCCACATCTTCTTCAAGTTGATCTGACTCCGCATCACCTGCATCTAAAATATCATCACTTGATGCGGGAGGAGGCTCCATGCTGCCACGCGGTGGTGTAGCAAACACTGCTCCTCGTTCTAAAATCATGAAATTCAACAGTTTTAGGTGAGTGGTAAGCTGATGTGTTTGATTCATATATATGTGAACTATACATTGGTGACAAACAGTTATATATACATCAATATACATCATTACTACACATGTATTTCGAGACATAACTCTCCAAAGCATACTGAAGCTTTATTTTTTCACAAATAGGCTTAAAAACTGTCTTTGTTTTGACACCTTATTTCATATCCCTGCTTTGGTGCTTCAATATATGTGGGTAAGAGCGACTGCTTTAGGAGACCGACCAAACACATTTTGCTCATTATCGGCCTTTTATACCTTTGCTGTCATATTTCTTTCTCATGTCGTTGAAGAAGTGGAACCATTCTTTCAAAACCCAGATCCATATGATATTGTTTTGTCCGGCAGTGGCAAGTAGACGGCCACAGTGACTAAATTTCATGCTCCATACTGCACCCTAGTGGTGAGAAAACAGTTGTGAATAAAAATAATTTTGCTTACTAACTGTTAAGATTGAAGGTGGTTACTGCAGTTAATAAACTTGATTTGTTTTATCCCAATACAGTCAAATTCAGTTAATCGAAAATTCTGTTTTATTGCATATTGAATCCCAAATTATGGTTGACCAGAATTTTTCAAAAATAATTTCTTTAGCAAAAATGCAGCAGTACATCTAGATTACTTAAACGAAACCTTCAAACAACTGATGTTGTAAACATTGTAAAAAAGTTTGCATTATCACAAGCTGTAGTTCCTACATACATGCTACAATTGTGGTTTATTATGTAAAACTGTAATGCTTGACCCCAAAAATACAACATACCACATGAACAGCAATGTCTTGAACCATTTTGAGATGTGTGAAGTGGTAAGGTCCTTTATGCGATGAAGAGTTTTTAGTTTTTACCGAAAGATTCACAAACGAGTCTGAAATTTCTTCGTCGGTCGAAACATTCAACGACTCGGCATGAGACCCATCTTGCTTCGCTTGTTTCACTTTCTGCACGGCTTTTTCAACTTTTGTTTCGGCTGCAGCCTTCATTCGTCGAGCGCCTTTTCCGATAATTTTCTTGAACCTTTTGCTTTTGGTTCGAATCTTTTTGCTGCTGCTTTCCGAGTTCGGCTTCCCCGACCCAACTTCCAAACCTTGAAATTTACAACAGAAAAAACACTTGCTGAAATGGTATTAAGCTAAAGTTCTTTAAGAATTTAGTTTGTTAGAAAACTTTAGGAAAGAGCTGGTCAAATAAGATAAAAATTATCTGCCTTATGTATACACATAAATGTAGAAAAACCCCCCCCCCCATTTGGGCCGTTACTTTCCTCAATAGTTTGTCTTTTAGTACCTTAATAATAATATTGGCAATCATCTAGCCCAAAACCATTAACCATCTTCATTAATTTTATTGTCAACAAAACTTCTTACCTTCGACCAAGCGAGGTCTAGAACATCGGCAGTGTGTCCGAAGTACGAAGAGAAAGGAAGAGATTTGAACGGAGCATCCACATCTTCTTCCAGCTGATCCGACTCTGCATCCCCTGCATCTGAAATATCATCGCTCGATGCAGGAGGAGGGTCCATACTGCCACGCGGTGGTGTAGCAAACACTGCTCCTCGTTCTAAATTCATGAAATTCAATAGTTTTAAGTGAGTAATAGACTGATGTGTTTGATTCATATATATGTGAACTATACATTGGTGATAAACACTTATATACATCATTACTGCATTTTATGTATTTTAAGACATAATTCTGTAATCTCCAAACTGTGCTAAAGCTTTATTTTTTTCATTTAAATTGACCCTAAAACTGTCTTTGTTTTGAGGTCCTATTTTGTATTCCCTGCTTTGGTGCTTTGTAATGTGTGGGTATGATCCCCTGATTTAGAAGATCAACAATAAATATTTTGTTCATCATCTGTTCATACCTTTGCTGTCGTATTTCTTTCTCATGTCATTGAAGAAGTGAAACCATTCCTTTAAAACCCAGATCCATATGATGTTGTTTTGTCCGGCAGTGGCAAGTAGTCGGCCACAGTGACTAAACTTCATGCTCCATACTGCGCCCTGGTGGTAAAACAACATAAAACTTTAGGTAAGAATGAAAATAGTTTTTGCTCACAAACAAATACAAAATATCTAGTGGTTCTGCAATAAGCCTTTTATACGAATCTATTTCAACTCCATTTAATTGCATATTGAATTCTATACTATGTCCTGCCATTAGTTACGAATATAATTTATTTAACTGCAAAGTTTGGGCGAATCGGGGTAGTTTTTAACCATAATTAAAAACTTTTTTTAAATACACAACAAAATCAAAAGAATAATCCCATATTTTGTTAAGTTGCCTTAATTTTGCAAATGTTAAAACAAATGATCATTTTTTACCAAAGCAAAAACAATAAAGTGTCAGTTTCCCCAATGCTTAGGCTCATAGTTTTGTTTTTGTTGTATTAACTGTAATATTTTTAACATACCACATGGACAGCAATGTCTTGCACCATTTTGAGATGTGTGAAGTGGTAAGGTCCTTTGTGCGACGAAGAGTTTTTAGTTTTTACCGAAAGATTCACAAATGAGTCTGAAATTTCCTCGTCGGTCGAAACATTCAACGACTCGGCATGAGACCCATCTTGTTTTGCTTGCTTCACTTTCTGCACGGCTTTCTCAACTTTTGTTTCCGCTGCAGCCTTCATTCGACCCCCCCCCCAGTTCGGCTTCCCTGAGCCTACTTCCAAACCTTGAATTTTCCAAACAAAAAGCACTTGCTGAAATGGTATTAAGCTAAACTTCTTCAAGAATTTAGCTTGTTAGAAAATATTTGGGGAAGAGCTGGTCAAATAGAATCAAAATTTATCTCCCTTATGTATAAACATAATTGTAGAAAAAACTTTGAATCACTCTTTCTCGTTCAAATGGAAGAAAAACATATTCTGTTAAACAGAAAAAATAAACAAACTTATTTTCTTCAGGAAAGTATTTTTCCTTCTTATTTTTTTAAAATAGTTTTCTTTTCTTATTTCATTAATTCACCAAACTGCAAAAAAATGTCAAAAAAGTTACCGATTGTGATGTCATCGCTTGCAACAGACATCGTCTCCTCTTCTGATGCCACAGATTGTGCAATCTCCACTGAAGCGAGGTTTTCTTTTTGTGATGGCGTCTGGGGTGGGGCTTCCTCCGTAGCACCTCCGGTGGCACATGAAAATTCTTTCGTCCGGCTCATTATTTGCAACGCTAGTGGATTAAGGCATTGTGAAACCTAAAATGAAATCGGAAATGTGACGTTTAAATTTTATACAAATGAAATGACTCTTTACCTGCTCTGCAGCGACACTTAGTGGCATTGTTTGCCCAGTATCGAGATTTCGGACAATTACTGTCGATAAAATTTCCTGAAAAAAACAAAATTTAATGTCTCATTTTTTTGTTGTCTTTAAAAGATATTTGTTAGTATATTAAAAACAGTTTAGATTTTCAATTAAACCAAGCCCATTCTGCAAATTAGCTGCAAGCTTTGTTAACTAAAGATGAAACCCCATGCAAGCAAAAACATTTTCTGTCATTCGAAATCTCAACATGAAATAATTAAAAGACTGATGCCCAAACAGGCGTCATTGTATGGGGTTTGTGATAAAAAATTTAAAATGATTAAAAGTTGCAAAAAGAGAGATGAAATTGAATGAATATTTGTGTAAAATTTAAAAATTTAAGTTGTGGCACATCAATATTTTTCTACAAATTCATTAAATACATTTTATTTCCTATTATATAATTATATTGTTGATTTTTTAATTCTCTCAACTCAACTTAACTTGTAAAGTGAACTTGTGTTTTATGTTCAATTAATTAGCTCAGTGGTTCCCAACTGGGGGGGAATTTAGTTCAATTTTTACATGTGAAGTTAATAAACAACCCAATTTTAAATAATCTTTGCATGGTTTAGCATCTAATATGCAGTCTATTGGGAAGGAATGAAAATGTTTTGAATTGTTGAGGAATTCGTCGAAAAAGTTTCGGAACCATTGATTTAGCTGATAGCTGATACTGAGAAAAATTGTTCTGTTGGGAAACCTTCTTCAATAAACCCGTGAATTATAAGAAGAAAGATAGAAAACATATTTTAGCATTCCTACAAAATCCTTTCAAAGCATCACACGGAAAAACTACCAGCAATTAATCGATCGAAAATTAAAGAATTCTAGCATTAAATGTCGACATGCTTTCTACAGTTTTCACCCGAACTACAACATACGAGAGGTGGCGACGAATCGATCCGTAAAACCGTATTCTTGGTTATTTCTGACCAATTTTCGTCCCTGACCTGTTCACGAAGGTGAGTAAAACATAAAAATGTGAGGACAGCAACATAACAGAGCTACGACGGCATTGTAATAAACAAAACACTACTTAAAACAATAAAAATTGTAATTGTTATGAAACAAAATTGCATTATTTTGGAGTTTAGTGAGATACTGATTTTAAAATGAAAGGTTTTTGCTAGTTTTAACACAAGTTGCATTTGTCAATGTAATAAAATACACAAAATAAACTTTTACATGCTGCCAGCCAAATAAGGTTTAACAAATGTAAACTAAAATGTGTTACGACATATTGCTACAACGAGATATCGTAAAGGTTTGTTTCGGACAAATAGTCTTTTTTGGAACACTCATGCTTTTGACGTAGTACAGCCATATGCATATGAGTATGTAAGTACAGTATTAGTTCATGATACTGTTGATCATGTGAACTTCATGATGTGCGTGATCGTGAACCATGAAATTCACAAGTGACAATTCCATGTAAATTACAAATTACCTCGTCATGCTTGTTGTGTGTAGATTGTTGTTGTTGTTGGGTTGTTGCCGTGTTTGTAGGTTGAATCCCCCCCCCCCAATTCCATGTAAATTACAAATTACCTCGTCATGCTTGTTGTGTGTAGTTTGTTGTTGTTGGGTTGTTGCCGTGTTTGTAGGTTGGACTTTATCTAAAAACAATTGGAAGAATTTAATTCAGTGAGCTTAAAGAAAATTCAGTGTGAAAACTACTAAATCTGTTGCTATATTTTATTTGTTTTATCAAAACAAATGCATTTCGCCACAAAAAAGCATCATCAGTGTCTAAAATAAAAATACAGCTGGATAAAAGCAAAAGATACAGTGAGCTGATTTATAAAAATGGAATTATGATTTTATGCTAAAAAAGTTTTTGTGCTGTCAACAAAAGCATTTCGAACATAAAGGCATTCTTTAAACATTGCACTTCTTAGCCGAATAAATCTAGATGAAAAACTAGTTTTAATTTACAAAATCGTACAAGAGCAAAAAAATCTTTAATTTTTGTCATGCATTTGACATAAATGGTTGTTTTTAAATGTCGTGTTATACCAGTAGTAAAAAGTTTTAAAATTTGTTCACTTACCTTTTACAGTTGTTGCATCACTTTCGGTAGATTGAACACTTTCATGAGACTGGCGTCGTTGTTTAAAAGATGAAAAACTTTTTCGAAAACTGCACAAACAAAGAAATAATATTCAACAATTTTTTTCTGAAACTCATTGTTAGTAAAGTTACCTCGATTTAACGGAGTTCGTTTCATTTGTTTCAAATTTCATCGGTTGTTGTTTTTGCATCGCATCTTTGTTGAGCGCATCTGCAAATTCTTTGGTAATGTTGTCCACCGTCGTATTTGGGGTCATTAATCCATCTTCTCCGGAACTAAATAGCAGTATAATGTTAAATCCCTGAAATCTTCACAATTTTTAACACTAAACCTAAAATCTACAACAGCTCAGGTCTAGGTTTACTTTTACTTGTAGCAGGGATTTGACTAGTAATTGTTGAAAATAAAACAAATCAAGGACAGAAGTCAAAAATAAGTACATTTCTTAGTAATAAGGACAGCATGGCATCCCTGACTATAAATGATCCTAATTATTCAAAATCCAGTAATATATAAACTTATCTTTTAATGTGGATTGAAAATAAACATGTAGTGTGTTATTAGCTGAGAAAATATTGGTGCCATTTGCATTTTCTGGCTTACTACATGAACAAGCGTAGCAGTGGGGTTGCTATTAAGTATGGCACCTATATGTACACATGAGTTGTTTTTAAAAAACAATTTTGTACACCAATTTTTTTTACTGCATGAAATTTAGCATGAAGTACTGCATGGTCCAGTATGTCACTTGCGTTGCAGCCAGTGGTGGGATTCAAATTTTTTTGTCGGCCGATTTTATCACGAAAGTCATTTTTTTCTGCTGATTCTGTTACAAACAGTCCATTGACAGTAACCAGTAACGCTAACCGGTTCACTGATCTCATAAAATTTCGTAAAACGGTTCTATAGAACCGGTGCGAAGCGGCTGAATCCCACCACTGGTTGCATACATTACA
>QLIY01002325.1:4459-20335 GCA_003260075.1 Phallusia mammillata | reverse complement strand
TGTAAACGCGACACTTTCGTTCCATAATCTTTCTCCGAAGACCTCATCCTTGGCAAACTCCCACAGTTCCTTTCGAGCACAGTCTTTAAAGTACTCTTCGCTCATTTGAGTAGCATCGTCGAATGAGCAGTTTTAATATGTTTGGGGAGCGTACGTCGGTTTTCCGAGTTGTTAATATTTTGTGTTGAATTTAACAAGCGCCTTTGAAATCCCAGGTAATCTCTTTCACAAAATCTCGATTGTTACAAATACTCAGTTAGAATTTTCTCAATGCCTTGGTTTAGTTTTGTGGCAATCGTTAACTTTCGCCAAGCTTATATTTTAAGTTGTCTCCCATTTATAATAATTTGCATTCAGTCACTAAATGCACATGGGTTGGGTATGCATTTAAGGACAAGACCCCTTACTCTTGTTTGATTAAGGTTGCAGCAATATCTGATGTGATATGAACAAGCTTTTGCAATTAGACCTGTCGAGTCGCTTCGTCTTCATAGACAAAAAGTATAATTTGCTTCGGTGCATTTGATCTAATTTGTCTGTAAGCATCAAATTGTAAAGCACAAAAAACACATTCAAAAATTTAGTGCAGTCTGCTACTCCTAATGGCGTAGATACAGTTTAACTCAGGGGTCTACAACTTAACGGTTGTCCCAGGCTAATTTTCTAGAGACCGCGGGCCACTAATTACTATATGCTACCAATCATAGAAAATAGACAGTTCATGGTCCCTTAGTGGCTAACGGCGTTATTTTTGTTGACCTCCAAGAGCTCATGACTTTACAATCTTACATGCGTGTTCATTAATGCTTTTTTTATTTCATAAAATTCAACAACAAAAAAATCAATTGTTTTGCGCATAATTCCATATCTTAGTTTTGCCTGTGATGTCTCAATCCGCTCTTAGATCATTGATATGGGTAACTAATTGATAATATGTAGGTAAAATAATTCATAAAGCTATAGTGAAACAAAGGTTAAATTACATTTAGTAGCTTAAGCTGATTAATTGGTTTTAGCGGGGGGGGGGAGTTAGAATTTTCTCAATGCCTTGGTTTAGTTTTGTGGCAATCGTTAACTTTCGCCAAGCTTATATTTTAAGTTGTCTCCCATTTATAATAATTTGCATTCAGTCACTAAATGCACATGGGTTGGGTATGCATTTAAGGACAAGACCCCTTACTCTTGTTTGATTAAGGTTGCAGCAATATCTGATGTGATATGAACAAGCTTTTGCAATTAGACCTGTCGAGTCGCTTCGTCTTCATAGACAAAAAGTATAATTTGCTTCGGTGCATTTGATCTAATTTGTCTGTAAGCATCAAATTGTAAAGCACAAAAAACACATTCAAAAATTTAGTGCAGTCTGCTACTCCTAATGGCGTAGATACAGTTTAACTCAGGGGTCTACAACTTAACGGTTGTCCCAGGCTAATTTTCTAGAGACCGCGGGCCACTAATTACTATATGCTACCAATCATAGAAAATAGACAGTTCATGGTCCCTTAGTGGCTAACGGCGTTATTTTTGTTGACCTCCAAGAGCTCATGACTTTACAATCTTACATGCGTGTTCATTAATGCTTTTTTTATTTCATAAAATTCAACAACAAAAAAATCAATTGTTTTGCGCATAATTCCATATCTTAGTTTTGCCTGTGATGTCTCAATCCGCTCTTAGATCATTGATATGGGTAACTAATTGATAATATGTAGGTAAAATAATTCATAAAGCTATAGTGAAACAAAGGTTAAATTACATTTAGTAGCTTAAGCTGATTAATTGGTTTTAGCATTGAATTGAGCGTGGACCGCGGAAAATTACGAGACGGCTGTTATGTAAATAAAATGGTTTGGAAACCACTGACCTATACGCATCTGAAAAAGTCAAATGCGACCAGCATAAGTGGGTTTGCCCTCAAAAATTTCCTTATCCCCAAGCTAAACAAAAATAGTGTACACAAAAAACTTAACGGATTTTAACTTTACGCTTTGATGAGACGCATTATTNATTTGTGACAGATCCAGAAGACATTTCATCGCATTCAAACAATTTCTTTGCCGCATTTGCGCAAAACTTACCTGAAATAAAAAGGAACCGACGAATTGAGCAAGAATACAGCCTTTGAAAGGAATTGAGCAGTGTTGGCGTCTGCACCCTGGTTGACGTAAATTGACGGCATTTGGTCGCAGTGGAACGAAGGCGCTTTCAGTTTGGGGAAAAAGTTGTAGTAGAAAGAAAATTGTCCCATGGCTTTCGAATTATTGTAAAATACCTAAAGTAAAATATTTGTTGGTCTTTTCCACTTGTACGCGAAATTAGTTTACTTAACATTACTACCCGACATCAGATGGGCAACTTAACAGGTAAAATACCTTGTATCGGGATGAAAACACCTTTTCATTTCATCCGCATCAAACCTCACATGATTTACATTAATTGCAGATTCTTTCGGAAAACTAAACTTGCACTTGAAGCGACCTGGATATCCTCCTACTAAGCCGATCGGAAATTCCGCAGTCTGCAACTGCAAAGTATAAACCATATAAAGCAGAACCTACATTATCTAATGGAAACGCAACCGCGTGATTTAAATAAAATGTAACTGAGGCAAACTGTTCAAATGTGACAGTTTTAAAGGCGGTGGTACAACATTTGTTGATTCCTAGCCTCATTCCAAGCAGGCCCGTAGAACACAAAACATTACAAGGGCCTCAATGGGAAAAACTTTTGTCGTGCTTTACAACAAAACGGAACATACCAGATGGGGGGGGGGGTCTTTCGGAAAACTAAACTTGCACTTGAAGCGGCCTCGGAAATTCCGCAGTCTGCAACTGCAAAATACAAACCACATAAAGCAGAACCTACGTTATCTAATGGAAACGCAACCGCGTGATTTAAATAAAATGTAACTGAGGCAAACTGTTCAAATGTGACAGTTTTAAAAGCGGTGGTACAACATTTGTTGATTCCTAGCCTCATTCCAAGCAGGCCCGTAGAACACAAAACATTACAAGGGCCTCAATGGGAAAAACTTTTGTCGTGCTTTACAACAAAACGGAACATACCAGATAATGCGAAAGCAATATAACAAAACTTGGATTGTTTTCGCTAATGGTTACGGCAAAAATGGTGAGTAAAATTATGCAATACACATGCAAGTTTTTGTATGAATCGCAGCAGAAAGAAGTCAAATAGATTCGAATATTTTAGCGGATCCGGAGTAAAACTGCCCCAAAAGTTACTCTTTTTCCGAACACAAGTGTAATGCGCAAAATTCTGTGCTAATGAACTGTCAAGTGACAAAGGGCAATGCCACAAAAAGGAAACAAACGTTCTGATTAGTGGCAACAAACCAAAATCTACGATACCTTTCGTTATAACACCACATTAGCTGAAATTACAAACCTCACCTGTGACACGTTATGTTTATTCATGAATTTGTGGAGCAACCACTTCGTAGTACTTGAACCAGTTTTATGAGTCTTTACAAACACGAACTTGAGCATAGGCATGGAACATTTTTCATTTCCTATTCTGATCACTGGAGTAACGTTTACGTGTTGTTGAGGCATTGGCTACCAAAATATGACCGTTTCAAAGACAATGCACAATGATAAAGGTATCAAAAATCGTTTGACTAAATTCAATATCACCCGTCCGTTCTCAATTCAGCTTTACTTGCAAACTTTTAATGACGGGTGGATGTAGATAATCTAACAGATTTTCCAGAATGTGGCAAACTTCGTGTCAAAGGTATTTTTGCATGTAATAAAATATATCAGTTGTGTTACACTTATGTTGATTGTGACAATATGTCTTAATCTTGTTTGTATTTGTACAAATGTTGCTTAGAAATACGCAATTAAATAATTTTCAGATTGTTTACCGGAGATACAAAATGATAATGANCACTATATTTCAAACACATTTCCGAAATTAACTCAGGTCGCCATCCACATAAATTATTTTGTTCTTGGTTAGGCACTGCTACCAATCTGTTTACACGCGCTTAATTTTTTTTAAATGCATTTCGTCAACAGCAACAAGTTGTTCAAGCTTCATACAGTTACAGTATTTGATTACCTGCAACTTGGTGTATTAGAACTATTGTCAATGCAAACAGCAAGCGCACGATGTAACAAGCACAGGAACTAACTTGTCAATAACAGAGCTGGATTACCAATTTGACGTGCTTTGTGCCCTATTGTATCATGATTATAACGTACTCCGACAGAAGCCCACGATAGCATATTGATTTCAAAACAAACCTATCTGCTTCATTTCCGAGTAAGAAACTATTTAAGTTTATATCTTACAATAACTTGGAAGTCATCGGATTGTGTTGTTCCACCTACTACGGGGGGGGGGGTGAAGACCAGCAACACATTGAAGGAGAAATGTTTAAGAACTGTACACGCCAAGCAAAAATTCACACTGCAATTCAAGTGGTAAAAAAAACATACTGGGATATCTGTACATGTTAGGCAGATAAAAAAATATTGGGCGGCCTTTCATCTTAAGAGACGTGGATTTTGTTTGGTATTGACGATACAAAACACTTGTTGCAACAACACTACAATGGGTGTAGGTAAAATTGGAATGCTTCCCGAAATGAAGTTTTATAATTTTCAAATCAGTAGATGATTCGCAAATGCGTGCAAAGCTAAATTCAATTCACGTTCAAATAACAAGATCGCATGCAGTTCCCGTGTTTCAGAATTTTATTGCTGAACAGCATCCGCTGGTGTCTTGCACGGCAAAATGTATCGTCGAATGTTGTGATCTATGATACAATATAACAGAAAGACGGCGATTCCTTGAGATCCGTTCACAACACCGTTGATGCACAAGAATATCTCATTTGAAGTATCGTTTCCGATTCCTAAATGAAATAAACATATTGCTTGCGCTTCACCGCAATTTTGTCAAAAGAAAGTGCAAGGATATACCTGCAAAATATGCCAAACTCAAAGTACCTCCAAGCATTTACAAGCAATAGAATGAACGACTTTGTTACTCTAAACGCCTTTTCCAAATCGGTATTTTCTTCCCTTCCCTGTTCTTCCCTGTCGTTTTTAGGATGATCATGAAGTTAATAATGAGGAAAGGAGCAATAGGGGTGACAACTGACAACTGTAGAGTAAAAGATCGTAGTTTCTGGAGCTAGCCAGCATCTGTCGTACTTGGAAATCGCTGAAGATTGATTTTGAAAGAGATTACATTGCTCAAATATTGGTTGTGGATTCATGTAGTTTTTGTGGGGAAGACCCGAACAAGCAGCTGCACCCACAATAACGGCGGGCACAACCCAACCAACCACCACAAATACCCTAACACGGACTTCGGGATTTTGTTCCTCAAAACTATACGGAAAGGATGTTGCCATCAAAAGGCGGAATCCTTCAACAAGGAACCAGCGTGCTACA
Organism: Phallusia mammillata; assembly: GCA_003260075.1. NCBI lineage: Eukaryota > Metazoa > Chordata > Ascidiacea > Phlebobranchia > Ascidiidae > Phallusia > Phallusia mammillata. The sequence goes on along the minus strand of QLIY01002325.1, from coordinate 14,909 downwards.
GGCACCTGCTTAAAGATTAGAGGGTCAATCATTTGTTATCGCGCGGTGTTTTCGTTGCGTTGTTACGTGCTTGCGTTCTATTCTTTTTTCCTTTGTTTATCGTGCACTGTACTAGTCGCATTCAGTGTTATTTACCCTGATGAAGACGACCTGTATAGGACGTCGAAACGTCGGAATAAAAATCACATTTGCCAGAAGAGCTCTTTAAACTTGATACTATGCCTGGCAGCAATAGCTTATATATTGAACCAAATTCCTGCAACAAAACGGTAACGTTTATCTGCGAAATTTCTCGTTCTTTAAAATCCTAGATTTGTGGCTTACCAACACACATCAGGAGGTAATGGATGGTCACAGCGAAAAAAACGCATGAGACTTCATGCACGACTGCAAGCTCATGTAACATGTTCACAGCATGGAAAAGCAAAAGACCCGCTGACAAGTTAATTTCCACCCAAACCCTGTCATCATTGCCTCGTTTGTATTTGTAGATGATGGCAATGGTAGCCAATAAACATTTTATTGACAGTGATTCCGTTATGTAGGATATGATCTTAAAATAAAAATAGCGTTCACCTAATGGTGTAAACTTGTTCAACAAATTTTTTAATGTTTCTTTTTACCTTTACACCAGCAGTTGGTATGGCGATGGTTTTTGAAAGCAAGAAGTACAGTAAAAATCGTGAGATGATTGCATATACAACTCACATTACCAGTTTCGTTATCAATGCTGGTGATGCAACCAGAATTCTTTTTCATCACAGGATCATAGTATACGCAGATCGGTTTTACTTTGTAGATGATGGCGTTGCTGGTGTTTTTCTTTTTTTAGAAATCTTCTTGCAGACTGATTCTAACGAAGTGGGAGATACGACAAAACTTGTATTTCCTGGCAGTTGGTCGTTACCTGGTGTGTGATTGGATGAGCTCTGAAATTTATCGGCGTCACACTCAACAATAATAATTAAAGTTGTATTTTCCAAAGATACGTATTGCGTTGTTGAAGTATATCCAACTATGGAAACGTCAAATTGTGCATTTAAATTGGTCTTTTAGCTTGTAGACAAGCACAGTGACAACGATTCGATTAACATTATTATTTGTTTGCAGCGAAAAGTCGATGTGTGTTAAAAAGCAAATACACAAGGACTAATGGCTATGTTCAAGTGCATGAATTATAGTTCATAATTTGGAGACACATCACTGTTGTTATGATTTTTATTCGGTGTCCCTCAGTTTAATAAATGTACTCGTTTATCCTTAATAAATAGAGGGCAAAACGAACAACATGACAGAAATTAAGTTTAAATCATCTTTTTTCGATTTTCTTCATGGTGGAAATTATTTTTTGACAAAAACGTCGATTTAATTTTACTAAAGATAAATCATAGTTTTGTTGCAGAGTACAATAAAGAATAATAAAGTAAAACTAACTTACTGTTTAGATGTGGCGGGTAACAATCTTTAAAGTCGACAATCGTTAATCTCAAACCTTTAAAGATTGAGGAATACATTTAAATGGTAGTGTTACTAACGAACGTACAAAGCTTGCTAGTTTAGTTACGTTTTTTTCCAAAATATATTTTTTGTCTTTAAATAGTGTTAGGTATCTTTATTTCTGTCGTGTTACAGTTTTTGTAAAGTAACTAGATAAAAAAGGCAGTTTATTTATTGCATTCTTCTAATTTCTTTATTTCCTGTTATTTTATGGTAATGCACAGCTGATTTAAGAAAACATTTATCTGCCCTATTTAATTTGGGACACTTCTTTACAGTTCGAATTAGTACACTTATGCGGGTTTCTATTTGAATAAGACGGAAACTGACGATGCCCAAATAGGCGAAATTAATATTTCTGTTTTTCAAAAATAAAACATTACACTGACGCTGATCGTCTGCTGCTCTTTTTGAGTACATTTTGTATATATCTGATAAGTGTAGACAGATCCGTCGGTCACCGCCCTGTCACACAGGCTGATTCTTGTAGTCTACTATGACATTACACTTACTTATGCGGGTTTTTCTTGTATTTTCTCTATCAACACAATTTCAATTTGTGACTTACTTTCATCATAGCGAATAAAATTGTTTGAAAAGTAAGATTTGAATACTAATGTTGTATTCTTCATCTCATGTAAGGTACAAATCTCTTGAACGGCTTGTGTGTCGACAAATCGGGAACAACTGGTATCTGCAAGAATAAAAAATCTAAATGCACTTATGAAATGAACATATTTGAGTCTGATTTTTGTAATTTTTTAGTATAACTTACGTATCATCATCCTGCAATCATTGGTACAGTGATAAAGTTTGTGATCATCACCTGGTCCAAATCTAATGCCTTCAAATTGCAAAAAAATGTCAAAGATCTGTGCTTTTAACATAACGTAATGTGATTGAAAAAGACTGTGAATGTAGCAGTCCAAAAAAAATCTTTGTTCCTACATGTGCTCTTCTTGTCTCTGTAACCAATTTTCAAAAATATATATGCTGCACATATGTTTACGGTTTGGGAGTTAGTAGTTTGTTGTCAAAATAAACCGTTGTGACTAAATTCAATATCACCCGTCCGTTCTCAATTCAGCTTTACTTGCAAACTTTTAATGACGGGTGGATGTAGATAATCTAACAGATTTTCCAGAATGTGGCAAACTTCGTGTCAAAGGTATTTTTGCATGTAATAAAATATATCAGTTATGTGTTACACTTATGTTGATTGTGACAGTATGTCTTAATCTTGTTTGTATTTGTACAAATGTTGCTTAGAAATACGCAATTAAATAATTTTCAGATTGTTTACCGGAGATACAAAATGATAATGAGACTGCAACACATCCTTCATCCTCATCTTCACTTTCAACTACATCCCCCTCAGTAGAAACTGATGGATGGTTGGTTGCATACAAGCTTCCAAAATTTCCAAAGTACATTGGTGATGCTTTGGAGGATTGCAACTATCCAAGCAAACTAATCCAGTATTACAAGAAGTGAAATTTGGTAGATGCTTTCACTTTTTTATTTAGCCAGAATTCTTATTGGGTCCAGAAAACTAATCACAAGACCAATCTGAGGGCACAAACAGAAACATTCAGTGTGCCATGGGATTGGCAACGTTTCCCAACAAGCGAATTCGGCTTTTGAAACGCAGCGACAAAAAAACAGAGATGCTCTGAAGAAAATTATACGAGCAGTGGAACATATCGGAAGACTGGGGTTGACGTTCCGTGGCCACAGAGACAGCGGCAAATTGGCAGTTGACTCAGAAAACCTTTACTCTCAAGGAAACTTTCGGGCTCTCCTTCAGCGTATGGTCCAATCTGGCGACACGGTTCTCGAACGCCGTTTTAATGAAGCTTCTCGCAATGCGCAGTATATTTCTCCCATTGCTCAAAATGAGCTGATTGAAGCCATCGATATCACAATGCGTAAAGTTGTAGTGAGGGAGGTATGCGAGTCCAACTTTTTTGCAATTCTAGCGGACGAAACCACCGACTTCTCGAAGCAGGAACAACTGAGCTTGTGTCTCCGCTAAGTTCGCAACTTTCGCATTTGCGAGAGATTCCTATGTTTTGCCGAGGCACCAGATTTAACTGGAAAAGGATTGGCAAAACAGATTATTGGTATACTTCTAGACTCCGGAGTGGACATTTCTTTTATGGTGGCCCAGGGTTATGACGGCGCAGCAGCTATGTCTGGGCAACATAATGGCGTGCAAAAGTATGTCCGAGACAAATGTCCAAATTCCGTTTACGTACATTGTGCGGCACACAACCCGAATCTCTGTCTGGCCAAAGCTTCAAATGTGCCAGCAATATCTGCGGCACTAGCCACTATTCAATCTACAGCCGTATTCTTTTCTGATTCCAATAAAAGGATGGCCTCTCTGCAATCGTTTATACGATCTGTTTGTCCGGCCTTTTGGCCAGAAAGCGCTCACACAAGACTGCAGCAACACTGTCAGACACGATGGGTCGAAAAGCAGACTTCTGTTTTAATATTCAGAGAGCTTTACCCTGCTGTTGTCGCAGCATTAGATTCTTTGACTTCGTGTCCTCGCAACGGAGGTAAAGCGCTGATGTTAATGAGAGCTATCAGTGAGCAATCATTGTTAGTTGCTCTTGAGGTTACTGCAAGAGTATTGGAAGTTACTAAACCATTAGCAATGCTCCTCCAAACTGTCTCTTTGGATTTGCATAAGGCTTCAGCATCTGTAAACAACTGCGTTGAAACATTGAAGCAGATGCGAGAAGATGACACATTTTCAATGTTATTTTTGAAGGCCAAGGCACGCCTATAACACTGCCCCGAATTATTGGACGCCAAGTTCACAAAGGAAACGCACCGGCCGATTCTCCAGCGTCGCACTACAAGCGAAATGTTTTTTACCCCTTCATTGATACTGCCATATCACAGCTTCGTGAACGGTTTAATGAACACTCTGCCAAGGCACTGTCTATGCAGTCTCTTCTTCCGAAGTTCTGTGTAAGCGAACCGTTTGGGCGGATCGAAGTTGCTGTTGAAGAGTTGGGTCGATTCCTTCCAGGGCCGAAAGATACAGTAGAAGTTGAGTTTTTGCGATGGAAAAACCACTGGAAGCGACAAGAAGTCAAACCAACAAATATAATTGTTGCGTTGAAAGCAGCAAGTGAACTGCAGACATTTCCCTGCATTTCGAAATTGCTGCAAATATTTTGTGAAATTGCTGCAAATTTGGTGCACTGTGTACCCCATTTTCATTAGAGGCAAAATATAAAAATATGTGGAAGAAATAAAACTGCAGTTTTGTTTAAAAACAGCTGTTTTTTGTTTTAAACAACACATTTAAGGTTTTACAATTTTTTATGTGTGTATTGTGACATCTCACAATAACAGATGGTGGCCTGAACAAAAAGTTTTTTTCGACTGACGGATAGCATTGTGGAGGAAATTTTGCCTGGTAATGTTAGCGACACGGAAGATGTTAGTTTTCTAAAAAGATTATTGTTGCTTTAAATTCACTTGATGACTGCATAGTAGTCAAAAAGCCAGAGACACTTTCATGTAACCTCTCCGTTGGGCAACCTTTTTGCATGCACGGGCCAACAAGTAGTATTATATTGCGGAGGCGGGCCGCAACGGTGGTCATGCAATAATAACATAGCAGTGCTAGGCAAAGTCAAACGCACAAAGATTGGGGGGGGGGAAAGTCAAACGCACAAAGATTTTGTCTTTGTACGTAACAATGCCTCCTTTTTGTAATAAACTAATAACTATCAACATTTAATGTAACAACCTTTTGGTATAAATTTGGCTTTAACACATAAAGTTCGTCCGGCCGATCAAAATAAAATGCGAGTCGCGGGCCGCTCAAAAGTTGCTCGTGAAAAGCATACAACCATTGTGTATCATTTGACAGAAGGGAGGACGCAGGATGCAATCTGCAAGGAGGCAGAAGCTAGCCATAAAACCTGTGTCGATTGGTGTGACATTCTTCGGGAGGTAAAAGATTAAAAGTAATTAACCAGTCGTGTAAGGTTGCTTACAACTCCTCTTTCTGTCGTTTTCTGATTTGTACAAAAGAACTGCTAAGACGCCCCACCATCATTGGCGGGCCAGAGCACGTTGTGGACGAATCTTTCGTGGCCAGGAAAAATCCAAGCGCGAATGCCCAGGCACGACCGGTCAACAGTGGGTTTTTGGTGGAATTGACACCGAAATAAAGTATGAATATATACTTAAAAGAAGACCGTAATAGTAATTTTCGAAACAATCGTTTTTAGGGAATGCTTCATGTCGTTGGTTCCATCAAACCCTGGAAGGAGTGATACTGAGGCACGTGTTGCCAGGCATAGAAATTTAGTCCGATGAATGGCGGGCATACAACAACTTAGGAAGTATGCAAAAGACGTTCCATAGCAAGTAACAGATTGCTGAGTTTCCCCATCTTTTAGATATAGGATACATACACCGGACAGTAAATCACTCTGTGCAATATGTATCAGCGAAAGGATTCCATACCGACGACATAGAAAGCCTGTGGATCAGTTCCAAGAGGGAATTAAAGAGAGGGAACGGTGTTAAACGGGACTTCATCCCAACATATTTGGATGAGTTTCTATGTCGCCAAAGAAGACCAAAAAACAGGTACTTTGCGAATATAATAAAATCCATCGCAGAAACGCCAAAATACCAGTTTTGAAAACACGATAGCGTTTCCGCTCAAACTTTGCAGTCATTTATAGGGGCCTTGCCTCCATTTTTTGCCACCCTGCCCGACCGATTTGGTTCGCTGATTTTTGTGTTACGTCATTGTTTTAATTTTTGAAAAACAGGTTTTGCTGCTTCAGCCGCTGTATGGCACCCTTAGGGGGGAGCAGCAAGCCTGGGAGGCCTCAAACAATAGTAGGTGCACACACCTTTCTTACACCGGCTATCGCTTGTCTCTCGCTGGTCTCAGAGCCGAGACGCAGCCTTACAAACATAACCTCATTTCCCCCTATAAACCATTCGTTTGAATAAGGTGAAATCCCTTTTTTTGAGAATATGATAAAAATTTAATTTAGTATATCTCCAAAGTTCCATCAGAATTTTTGCGGGTACGAAGAATGCTCTGACTTGACAAAGGGGTACGAGCAGAAAAAGGGGTTGGGAACCACTGTTAAGTATAGGTATGTACGGAATGTATATTTTGTACATAGCACCAATGCTGTGTATCATTTTGCACCTTATCAGAATTTATATTACTTATTTCTTTGCAAATAGTTGTATCCACTCCACATGTAATTTTTTTGCATCACAAAAAGCGTGTACCATATTCGCTGTGGCATACGATGACACATCATTGGCCGATTCTTACAAACAAAAAGAAGAATCTTTTTTATGGCTGAAACTGCGTTACATTGACATTGAAGCCTCAGTAAAGACCAAGACAACAAACACATTATACAATAATATAATATTGGTCTTGTACGAGGCGTTTTTTAGGGCTGCGTCTTTTTGTGGCAAACGAATTGTGCCTATAGCCAACGCGGTTGTCGCCACATCTTTTGGTATTGGTCTGCCTTTGTTACGGTGCCTCTTTACATAATCGTAAAGTGCACAAGTAAATAAAAAAGCGAGCACGAGCTAGGCATAATCTTCGAGATTTAAAACAACAACCCGAGGCTACAGAGTACACTTCCTAAGTAACGAGGTAGAACAAGTACTAAAATCTTGCCAACAGCAAATCGCAAAGTTAAGCGAAACCCTGATCCCGCTAACATGCCCGAAATGTCACGCCGAGAGTTTCAACCTATTTCTTTTGCTATAATTGATAAGATAAGAATAAATTCGTGATAAGAAATCAATGTGATAAGAATGAATTTTTGGAGCGATTAAAGAATTTCCACTAAAATAAATTTTCCTTCGGACCTATGCATTTCAGCAACACCAGAGCATGCTTAACAATGTAGCAATAATAAATTTTTAGAGCGATTATAGAATTTTTAGCAAAATAACTTTTTCTTCGGACCTGTGTTTTTAGCTAGCACAGCATTATTGCCTTGTGACAAAGTAAAATAACATTTTTTGTCTAATTAACTAAACAGTTTGTAAACCATGGGAAAACGAACTTCTCCAGTAAAGTACGAGATTGGTGTCAGTGGAAAGCAGACAGGCTACCTCCGTGCTGAAGCTGTAATACCCCTTCCTTCCGTGTTGTTGGTGACCGATAGCAACGGGAGGAACTTTGCTCACCCGGGTATCATGTAACAGTGATTTCTTCGTCTTCAATGCAATGGGGGTCGTAATTAACCATGAATGCATTGAACTGGAGTTTTGGCGAAAGTGCGATAACGTCTTGGTGGTTTTAGCACTTGGCACTAACGACGGCGTCTTGCAGCGTGTACCCCCAAGCGCAGATATAATTGCGACAAAGTGATTTACGTGTATACAGTAGTATATTGGATCAGAGGAACAGTCAAGTATATGGACGTCTACTTTTGTAGATTATTGTGGTTGGAATTCTTCAGCAAAGGGGGAATCACGGGCACCTTGTTCCAGAGATCAACAAGGTGTTGCGCAACCATCGGCCGTGATCGAGAGCTTTGGCACGGTCGCCTGCACTTGTCTGACGTCGGTTTGCGTCATTACATGGCCAGTCATGTAGCTCATTGGTTCCCAACCTTTTTTTAACGCGACCCAAATACTGACCAAAATTTTGTTGAGTGGTTCCTCGCGACCCATGGTCATACTATTTTGGTTGTATGTTTGCCTGTAAAGCTTTTTGAAAATTGCTACGTCAGTTTGGCAAATCAATAACCTTATAACGAACAAAAACGGTTGTTGTTTTTTTTTGACCAAACTTTTCCATTTATCCCGAACTCGGAGCTGAATCGATGTATTATTAGCCAGACAAAGCTCAACTGTGAGCTAACACATCTCTTTGTGACGTCACAAAGAGTTTTTACAAATAGCTCATCAAGCTGTGATGAAATTATTATTGAGCAACAATTTAAAGGCGTAGATGCTCTTACTGTCACTAAAACGAGCGACCCAAAGGTTGGGAAACACTGATGTAGCTAATATTCATGCCCTTCTTGCTGCTTCCAGAGTGTCAAGTAAGTACTTGTTAAATATTTTTTGTCTCAGAATAAAGTTTAATGGCTTATCCCGAAATTTGTTATCCGACTTCGCCGAAACAAACGCGAGGAAGGAAACTAAGTAGAAGAAATTCTGAAATCGGCTGTGTTTTTGATGTGTGGCTGATCACATTCGCCCTCCTCCAGAAAGACGTCAATTTGGTAGACATAATGACCTGACAGCTTCAATCAGTTGGATACAGACAGACAGGACTAGTTTTCGCTGCCACCCAGGAAGAATTGCTCTCGGAGTATATTTAAGATTAAGCCAGGCAGTGACCAATTTCAGTGAGAACGTGGGCCTGACAATTTGCCAAACAAAATAACATAAAACACGTCCATCAAGCTTAGCTGGGATATACTTTCTGTCGCAGGATGAGATTGGTTTCAAGGCGATAATCACACAGTTCTTTCTTTTCGAACAATAACTTATTTGAAGTTTTTTTTACAAAATTCACGAAATTTATAACTGTCATGAAACTGGAGTGACCTATCCTCAAAAACCAGATAAAGTTGTTGCGACTAGAGGTTTCAAAGCTGGACCAAGAACATCTAAAGTTCCTAAAAGAAAACGCCACACAGCTATTCTAACTAGCTACTTTGAAAGAAAACGAATTAAATTCCCGCAATGTAACCCAAAAATCTTCAAAAAATCTGTTTGTCGTCATTCTAAACAACAAGCAACAGCAGATTGTAGTTGTATTGTTGGTGGAGACAAGTTCTCAATTTTATGTCCAGGTGATAGTTGGAACCCCGCAGATTGTAATGATGGTTGTTCGGAATTAGTAACGTTGAAACTTTTTACAGCCTAAAGAAGAAACTAACGATGCTTTAAAACCGACATCGGTGAAAATGCGCATGAAAAAACGAGTAAAAATTCCAGATTTTTTGGGTGACCATTTTTTGATCAGGTTTTTAAACGTGTAGGTGGGTATAATTTTAAAAATGCGAATGTATAAGGGTTGCTGTATCTGACATTTTGATAAGACAAGTTTATCCCATTATTATCGCCTTGGGATTTTTGTTTGATGGTTGTTTATTGATTTCTTAAATAAACAAATTAACTGTTTTTTGATGGTTCATTGTTTCACAGAACAAAATTTTCTCATACAGTGTTGCCTTTTCGTCCAGAAGCACCAAACATGCATTTTGTGCAGTTGGATAAATTTAGAAAAACAAAAATCTATTATTTTTGTTTTGTAAAGCGCTTACTTTTTGTTGATCAAATATACAGTAGAACAGAAATATGTTAACTTTGCGGTTATCATGTTTTAGCAATCATATCCTGTTCAGGACAAGTGCCGGCGAAGTATGGAACATAGTGAACGAAACCTTGGTTCAGCATTTTAACCAGGCGTACTCTTCGAAATGGAATATTTTGCGAATCCTACGGAATCTCACAGCAGTGGAAAATCGAGTTTAGACTTTTGTAAAATTAAAAATATTTCTAAGCAGCGTTCCGTATAAACCCAAAAAATAATACAAGAACGATACATAGCATTATCATCAAATCTATGAGAAGAATTTTAGCTTTTTGTCAAAGAGTTTCAGCTGCAAAGAAAACAAAATATGTACACAGATATGCTGTGAAAATTTAACCAGATTTATTAAGCATGCTTGACAGGCTCCAGTAACAGTTAACACCCTAAAATTACCCAAATTCACAGTAAATGGTTATAAATGTGTATTAGCTACAAAAGTACATTATGTGAACAGTCCTTTGTTGCAAGAAAAGTCTACTGAAAACAAAATCTGTCCTACTACCTCTTATTGTTGCACCATAAACTAACATTTCGTGTCCAAACATTTCGGGTGTGGAAAAAAAATACATAAATTGTCTTTTTTTTTTTGGG
>QLIY01002324.1:0-20335 GCA_003260075.1 Phallusia mammillata | reverse complement strand
GATCGGTCCAAACAACGATTGGATCATGGGAATTAGCGGAGGAAAGTATCTTTACTTGGGATCACGAGCAAATGAGGAACTGTTTAAACAAGGTTTCAAAGTTTTGTACAAAACAATAAGGCTAATAAAACTTGATTATATTTCGAAANTTTATAGCCTTCAAGAACATTGTTTAATTAACGGCGGATATTTAAATTAGTTTGAATTTTACTAGAAAACCTCCACAAACTCAAAACTGTCGATCGGTCCAAACAACGATTGGATCATGGGAATTAGCGGAGGAAAGTATCTTTACTTGGGATCACGAGCAAATGAGGAACTGTTTAAACAAGGTTTCAAAGTTTTGTACAAAACAATAAGGCTAATAAAACTTGATTATATTTCGAAAATGAAAAGAGATATTTTGTGGAAGGTTAATTAATATCTAATGACAAAACAACAACATGCAAACCATGCATTTATGTAATCGATTCTTCATGATACACAATTAACGTAATGACCAGATTTTATGCAAATTCAATTTATTCCAGTCTGTTCTTTGTTTGGACAACAGAAATAAATGAATACCCAATCCACTTTCAAATAGTAAGGTAGTTTGCCTACTTTATAGGTCAGATTGCATATTTTGGTATAGACAGTTTGAATAGAATGTGTTTAGTAAGTTGTTGGTCGTAGATTGAATATTTTAGAGTAGTTTTCTGTGGCCCTGCTTGCATTAGTATTTCTGCTGTTGTTTACTAATAAAATTATTATATCTAGAAGTAGGAGGTGTTGAAGAACAACTTGTCTTGCAGATTCTGTTACTAGTTAAAACTTTTCACACCATTATTTGTTTAATTTCCAGATAATTGAAAATGATATTAATCCATTTGTTGACCAATGGGAGGACGACAAAATTTTTCCTGCACACAAAGTTTTTAAAACATTAGGAAAAGCTGGGTTTCTTGGAGTTTCGAAACCTAAAGGTCAGTTGCTGTACGTACGAACACACTGGTAATAGACCCACAAAAACATAAAACTTGTTGAAAATTGTTTGATTGCTTTTGTTGTGGTAATGGTCAAACACTTTTAACACTTATTTTTGCCTGTTATCAAACTGTACTATTTTTTCTTAAACGGATTTACGCAATTGAAATATTTTGCCGAAAATAAAATAAAGTTATTATGAATCTCCCTTCAAAGTGGGCTAATAGACACAAACTAATATGCTTGTGTCTGTAAAAAGGCCTGTTTATGCACTATCCCTTTTAGCACCCACCTTGCAACCCCTTTCCTTTACACTGCTACTTTTGGTGCACACATAATAAAACCAATACTATTTTGTTAAAACATGATTTTGTATCTTGGCAATCAGATACATGTACTATAGATGGGTGGCATGTTTAAATGCATGTACTATAGATGGGTGGTATCTAAATTTACTGTTTTCATAGCGTGTAGTCCACTGCATGTGCTGGGTAGAAAGCATAAAAAATCCAATTATAAAAAACAACATGCAATTACAGCAAGTCAGTAATTAAATTCAAGGTCAAAAGCGTACCATCTGTGGTTGTTTTTCCCAAACGAACCAACTTTTTCACGTTAAAAACCCGCACACTTGAGCGCCCGAAATCAGCCAAGCACGAAACCAGACAAAGAAAATTTTGACCACGCGTGTTTCGCATAGTAGCGGCAGTGGCGTAGAGTACGGGGTGCCGCGCACCTTGATCTACGGCCTTAATCTTTGTATTACATCTTATTGGAATCTTTGTTCAAGTTATGTCGGATTTTGTCACGTCATTGACCGAACAACATAAATTTGAACTCAGCAATTGTAGTTGTTTCAAAACAAACAGCATTTTATTGCAACATAAACATGAATACAATGTTCGTATTATTTGTCGCAAAACCTCCTAAAAAAAAAAAAAAAAAAAATCTTGAATTTTTGTTGTTGTTAAATCTCGAAAAAAAAACTAAACAATTATAAGATGCTTGTAGCCACTTTTATACGATTTTTGCACAGATCTGCACTAACAATTCCAAATCCGTGCTCAATGTCCATTTACAAAGCACTGTAACGGTCTAAACTTGTTACCTAAGTTTGGTTAAAAACAATGCAAAACAGTCTGTATTTGAAACGTAAATCGCTTTAATTTTATTTCCCGCAGTAACAAATTACTTGAAACTAAATTGTCGTTCAAAATGCTGCTTCGACAAATCGTCATTTCGGTACTTGCATATGTTCTCGAAGACGAACAGCAAACGTTCTAACCGCAAAAAATGTATTTACGTGACTTTTCGCAAAACAATGTGGGAGAAACATTAGGCCAAAGCACGTTTTACTTGTGTATGTAAGGTATCGGTATTTGGTCCCATACTGCACATGGTATATATATCGGCGCTGATCACAAGTCGCAACCCCGGTATTTTGTAAAAGTCTACGCCTACCGGTTAATTGGTTATTTATCACAACCTTTCGTCCACCACAAAATAGGTATGTAGCTTGTGGCTCGCATTGGGCCTATTTAACGTTAAGAGCCATTATTATGGAAGTCTGAAATGTTGTAAAGTTGTAAAAAAAATTTTAAAATTTTTTTGTTGTAAAAAAATTTAGCTGCTGATTTTTAAGTATAGCATTGTGATTTCATATTTGTAATACGGATAAAAGCCCATTTAAGATGTGATGTATTTGTATAAGTGAAAGAAAATGTCTCACACTATCATATTGTTTTACTTTCCAACCGCTCCATATAGGTTGTCTCAGGTGCTTGTATGTAGAAACTAATAAACCGTTTTACTCACAATGCGCCAACCTCCCTTTCTTGTAAGCCTATTCACTAAATGGCTTGTAATGACGGCGTGACTCCAGCACGTTTGGCTCTCATCCACCAATTGTGCCATCCAATTTTATGCTCTCCAAAACGTTTCAACATTGCGCAGTTATTTTCGACTTGGTGATTGTTTTAACGATATTGCGTCGCTATGTATTCTTTCACTAAGCGAAATACACTTAATTTGACACAAATCAACCGATTTCATATTTTCCTCTTAGTGTTTTTTTTTCGCGCAGAATACGGAGGACTTGGGTTGGATTACAGTTACAGCGTTGTCGTGTGCGAGGAAATGGGTAACATTCGATGTGGGGGGGTTGTAATGGCGTTTGGGGCCCAGACCGACATAGCCACACCTGCACTTGCCAGGTATTTATGTGAGAAACAAAAAACATTGCCGATGTAATGCGGTGAGATTTGGCATACTGGAACTCTAAAATTTTCAATCTGATTCTTCTATCCTACAATTGTTTTTTTAACTTAATTTCAGAAGTTTAGGGTGTAAATAAAATTGTTAGTTGATAAACAAAATGATAAATGCCTAATTGTATTTTTTAAGGCCAGAAACTACAAAAATAAGTGCACAAAACTTTGATACTATTGCATGTACCGAATTATAGGCTTTGTTCTGTTTCCTAGGGGAGCATTTTTGTTTATTTTGTTTTAGCAAATTGTAGTCCATTTAAACAGAAATCGTCTGTAAAATATTTTATGTACAGATTTGGAAGTCACGAACTAAAGAAGCGGTTCTTGCAGCCCTCAATATCAGGAGATATGGTTGCATGTCTTGGTGTCAGTGAGAGTGGTTCGGGATCTGACGTGGCAAGTAGGTCGTTGGTCATTTTTTTTTCAGGCTCAACTTTTCTAGAGCACATAGTCCATAAAAAAAACTCTCCAATATTATTGACTCGCTTCGCAATCAACGATGTAGTAGAATAAGTAGATGATATGAGCCATGGAGTTTTTACATTAATGTGACAATGAAATAACAAATGACCACTAAGAGTTAAGTGATAGCATCGTTCCGATAAATGTATTTATTCTTTGAGGTATTCGAACCACTGCGATATCTGATGGTGATGACCTCATATTGAACGGAGAAAAGATGTGGGTTACCAACGGATTGCAGGTGATTTCTTTGTAATAGGGTGTTGTTTGAAGACAGATTTCGCAATTGTTCAAAAAACAAACCTAAGTTTCTATTAAAACAGTGGTTTTCAAACAAGAAACAAACTAGCCAGTTATTTGTAAAAACATAACGTTTCGACAATCAAATTTGGTATTTTCAATAAAAAAATGTTTTAAAGTGGTTTTTAAGCATTTTTTTAACCGGCGACTTTTTTAGCCACCCCCCTTCATGGCCCTTAAAAAAATTCACCGTAATTTTATCGTGTTTGTCACAAACTGGACTCAAATTTGTCTTAGGCAAAAAAATGACAGAAAAGGCAAGAAATAAGTAACCCTTGTATATATATATAGTATAAGATAGTTAGCTTACGACTATAAGACTTCGCGACTCTATTAAATTCGAAAACAAAAGTGTATAGAGTTTTATTACAACTTATACTCCCAAACGTACATTGCATATCGAATTACACCAAAGTTTACAACGCGTCTATCATCTATCCACCAATTGTGTCCTGACGTTTGTACGTTGTGCTGCTATTTCCGACTTAGTGAATATTTTAATTATCGCAATTGTGATGCTACGATTTTTCAACTCAAACTTAACTCAAATCAACTAAAGCAATATTTTCTTCAGGCTGACTGGATGTGTTGCCTTGCTATAACAGATGACGGTCCTGTATATAGCAACATATCGCTAATCTGCGTTCCCATGGATACCCCAGGGGTCAAAAGGGCAAAAAAGATTGATACAATTGGAATGAACTGTTCTGATAATGCCCAGGTACTAACTTGTATTATTTGTGGTTGTTGTGTGGCGCAAAAATTCAAAAAGTCAGTCATGCAGTGATTCACTCATGCGGTGACAGTTGTTCCTCGGTATTTTTGCTTCTTGCAGGCCTTTGTCACCACCCAATATCTATAAACATGTTCATCATTTAACTGAAACGAATTTTTGTTCTGTTGTTACAAATGGTCAGATTTTTCTTCAGATTTTCTTTGAAGATGTCCGTGTACCAAAGTCTTTTGTAATTGGTGAAATGGGGAAAGGATTTACTTATCAAATGTTGCAGTTTCAAGATGATAGATTATTTATAGTAGCTACAGGTGAGTGCCGATCTCGTTGTCCATTGTTAACAATTCACTTCAAAGTGTCAAAGTACGTCGAAACAAAAAATGACACTTAGGTGGAGAGCCCTATCCCGGTTGTATACAAGCTGTACAGTAATGTTATCTTTACCACAATGCGTTTGTTTTAAACAAAAGCTACAAAGTACTTTTCATATTTTGTTGTAAGCATTGTAATTAGAAAAAAAATAACTTTTTGACTACAAACGTTGTTGTGTTAAAAAAGTTTTTTTTTAATTAATGATACCATAGGCCATTGGTTCTCAACTCGTTTCGGCCCATGGACCACCGGCCCAATAAAACTAATATCATGGCCCATTTCATTTTTGAGCAAGATTGAAGTACGCATAAGAAACAACCATTTGGGCTTGAAACACAATTTTTTAAAACCGATTTGATTTTCAAGAAGTGAGATACATTAATTAACAGCTAACATTTTTAAACTGTTTCAATATATAATATGCAATTATCTCTAGTTTATTAACAAATTTGGTGGACGTCCTGAGGACCACCCAAAACGTTGTAATGGACAACTAGTGGTCCATGGACCACCAGTTGAGAACTACTGGCATAGACTGTTAGAAAATAATATTGTTTTAGTTTTGAAACCGCCCCCCCCCCATGGACCACCGGCCCAGTAAAACTAATATCATGGACCATTTCATTTTTGAGCAAGATTGAAGTACGCCTAAGAAACAACCATTTGGGCTTGAAACACAATTCTTTAAAACCGATTTGATTTTGAAGAAGTGAGATACATTAATTAACAGTTAAATTTTTTAAACTGTTTCAATATATAATATGCAATCATCTCTAGTTTATTAACAAATCTGGTGGACGTCCTGAGGACCACCCAAAAAGTTGTAATGGACAACAAGTGGTCCATGGACCACCAGTTGAGAACTACTGGCATAGACCGTTAGAAAATAATATTGTTTTAGTTTTGAAGCCCCTTGAAACTGCGATTTCCGAAACCATAGCGCATACGAGGGAGCGGAAAAAGTTCGAAAACTACGAAAACCAGGCCGTTCTTTTCCGGCTTGCTGAGCTTCAGACTGAAATCGAAGCTGTACGTTCGCTGCTTTATAGAACAACAGGTGATAAAACTAATCCATAAACAACTCCCTGATCTCAAAATTTTGTTATTACTTAGAACTTCTACAAGTCGTACAATACTGTTGTGCAAATACTTTGCATTTAATTATAGTCCATAAAAACGAGCCGTTTTAAACAGTTTTGTGGTGGGTAGCACCCCCCCCCCGTTGTGTTAAAAAAGTTTTTTTTTAATTAATGATACCATAGGCCATTGGTTCTCAACTCGTTTCGGCCCATGGACCACCGGCCCAATAAAACTAATATCATGGCCCATTTCATTTTTGAGCAAGATTGAAGTACGCATAAGAAACAACCATTTGGGCTTGAAACACAATTTTTTAAAACCGATTTGATTTTCAAGAAGTGAGATACATTAATTAACAGCTAACATTTTTAAACTGTTTCAATATATAATATGCAATTATCTCTAGTTTATTAACAAATTTGGTGGACGTCCTGAGGACCACCCAAAACGTTGTAATGGACAACTAGTGGTCCATGGACCACCAGTTGAGAACTACTGGCATAGACTGTTAGAAAATAATATTGTTTTAGTTTTGAAACCGCTTGAAACTGCGATTTCCGAAACCATAGCGCATACGAGGGAGCGGAAAAAGTTCGAAAACTACGACAACCAGGCCGTTCATTTCCGTCTTGCTGAGCTTCAGACTGAAATCGAGGCTTTACGTTCGCTGCTTTATAGAACAACAGGTAATAAAACTTATCCATAAACAACTCCCTGATGGTCACAAAGTTTTTTTATAACTTAGAACTTCAACAAGTCGTACAATACTGTTGTGCAAATGCTTTGCATTTAATTATAGTCCATAAAAACCAACCGTTTTAAACAGTTTTGTGGTGGGTAGCGTGAAGAAGCATGTGTTTCGTTTTGCAGTCGCAAGCATTTAACATGTTATCGAAAAACATATTTAATTGTTTTCCTTATCTTTGAGTTTCAAATTGTTTGCTGTTTGTCAATGTAGTTGAAAGAATACTTACTTACTTTTGTTGTAGGTCTCTATGTCAAGGGCCATGACGTAACAAGCCTGGTCTCAATGTGTAAGGTGAAAGCCGGAAGACTCGTGAGGGAAGTTTTTGACGCTTGTTTGCAATATTGGAGTGGTATGGGATGCATCGAAGACACTGTTATATTGAGATACATGAGGTGTGAACAATCTTTCGGCGTTATAGATATAGGTCTTCGTTTTGGAAGGGTCTTATTTTGTTTAAACTGCTGTTACAGCGTTATCAATTAAACTGATAACGAATTTTCAGACTTTCTCCGATTAAATTTGAGCTACAATAAGCTTGTCTTGCCTATAAATGTGCACCTGATGTATTGTATCACAATCTATTTCTACAACTACGAGTTTTTTGATGTTGTGTTAAATTATCTATGCTTTTAAATACTTTGGTTAGAGAATGTTACTCAAGCACAAGTTTCTTTGAAATGTTTTTTAATTCGGCCCCCCCCCCCATGACGTAACAAGCCTGGTCTCAATGTGTAAGGTGAAAGCCGGAAGATTCGTGAGGGAAGTTTTTGACGCTTGTTTGCAATATTGGAGTGGAATGGGATGCATCGAAGAAACTGTTATATTAAGATACATGAGGTGTGGAAACTTACTGGCTGTGTTGGCAACCTTCCAGCGTTAGATAGGTCTTCTTAGTTGAAGGAACTAATATAGTTTTTGCCTAAAGTTTAGAGTATTCTTATTCTATTTTTTAATTTAATTCATTTTCTCCGATTAAGAATAAGCGAAAATAAATTTGTCTTGCCTAAAAAATGTAAACGTGGCGATCACGATCCATTTGTACAAATACGTGTTTGTTGTTGTTGCGTTAAAATTATCTATGCTTTCAAACACTTTGGTTACAGAATGTTACTCAAGCACAAGTTTCTTTGAAGTGTTTTTTAATTCGGTTCAATATAAATCGTATAAAATCTTTTCAGGGACTACCGTGTTGTTTCCATCGGAGGGGGAGCTGACGAAGTGATGTTGTCTATTATATCTAAATACATGGGAACTTTTCCTGGTCACAACCGAAAAAAGAAGCACTGAACCCGTTTTTGTGGTTTTTGAGTATTTTAAATCTTTTTTTGCTTTCTTTGATTCTTTTATGCAACGTTACATATATGATGTTGTAATAATTATTGCACAAAACGATTAAATTGTTTAAAATCTTTCCCCCCCCCCAGGGACTACCGTGTTGTTTCTATCGGAGGGGGAGCTGACGAAGTGATGTTGTCTATTATATCTAAGTACATGGGAACTCTTCCTGGGCACAACCGAAAAAAGAAGCACTGAAGCCGTGTTTGTGGTTTTCGCTTATTTTAAATCTTTTTTTTGCTTTCTTTGATTCTTTTATGCAACGTTACTTATATGATGTTGTAATAATTATTGCACAAAACGATTGAATTGTTAAAAATCTTCCTCATTGGTGAGGATATTGGCGCTGTCTCCCTGGGTTGAAAGTTTAGATGTTTTTAAAAAGATTTTTTAATACATGTGTTTACTAAATTATCGTATTTATGTACATGTGTTTATTTAATACATGTATAATATATTATATAGCTGCAGCATGTGACATAATAATTCTTCGCTGAAAAAAGCCCACTTAAATTTAACTATTTATTCCACTAGTTGACGCATGCTAGATTTCAGATCAGGGTCGTCCTATTATTCAAAACGTTTTCAGGGGACTTAATTTACCCCCCCCCCATTATCGTATTTATGTACATGTGTTTATTTAATACATGTATAATATATCATATAGCTGCAGCATGTGACATAAGAATTCTTCGCTAAAAAAACCCACTTAAATTTACTTACTTATTCCACTAGTTGACGCATGCTAGATGTCAGATCAGGGTCGTCCTATTAGTCAAAACGTTTTCAGGGGACTTAATTTGCACACACGTACACGAGCACAACATGACTTTTCTGTATTCACATTTCGTACAAAAACTTAATTGTTTGTACAGCTTAATGTTATTTGAGATATATGTTGCACTTTTTCTCAGGCCTATTTCTCACAAGTGGTATCCGATGTGAGCAAAGGTCATGCCATAATAAAGATATTTGCTTTACCGGTTTGACAACAATAGGTCACCGTGCTTATTATCGGTTCCACTGCCAGGTTTTCTGGTCGCAGCAAAAAAAATTGTTTATGTTAGTTTGTGGAATGGAAAGTCTATTGTGCATGTAGATCCAATGAACAAACCAAAAGATGCCACAAAGTAATGCAAAAAACCCAAAAGATACGACATCAGTCTCTCTTTCTTCACTGCGATTCCTTAACCCCCCCCCCCTTATGTTAGTTTGTGGAATGGAAAGTCTATTGTGCATGTAGATCCAATTAACAAACCAAACGATGCCACGAAGTAATGCAAAAAAGACCAAAAGATACGACATCAGTCTCTCTTTCTTCACTGCGATTCCGTAAACCCCCCCCCCTATTTGAGATATATGTTGCACTTTTTCTCAGGCCTATTTCTCACAAGTTGTATCCGATGTGAGCAAAGGTAATAATATAATAACATGCCATAGTAAAGATATTTGCTTTACCGGTTTGACAACAATAGGTCACCGTGCTTCTTATCGGTTCCACTGCCAGGTTTTCTGGTCGCAGCCCCCCCCCCCTCTACCCGTTCCCTCATGGGATGTTTGCATCAAAAAGTTGCAAATGCAAAATAAATGTATTGACTTTCGGCAGGACTACAAAATAATTAAAAAGGAATTAGAAAAAAGTTCCATTCATTCAATTGTTGCTCAGGGAATTACTTGTGTAGACAGATAATAAAAGTTATTTTTATTTCTGCTACATGCCATCCTACAAAACTGAGTGGTATATTTCACAATGGTTTTTATCATTGCAATTGTGATGTCACAAACACCACCACTTTGTGATTGTGATGTCATACTTCAAGTGCAGACGAATTGCGTGCGAGTATCCAATCATCAGTGACTTATCACAGGTATTTTCCAGCTTAATCTGAATTCCTTCCCGCACATTTCTTGCAATTTTTGTACAGCTATTTTGTGTTGTTCAGTATGGTTCTTTGCATGTTGTGTACCACCTGAGAATTTTTTAATTGAAACTGTTTATTTTTAGAATGTTACAGTATAGATAAAGGCAAAGATGTAATGTAGTTATACAAGCACTTTGATTAGTTAATGTTTGATGTATTTTTCTAACTAAACCTTGCTGTTGTTTTTATACTTTTCTAACTTTTTTTGCACAAACAATAAATATATAAACTGTTCACATTTTGAAATCTTTTAACTTTTACATTCAAGAAGAGATGTTTGGCCAAGGTTTGTTTTTTAAGAGTTATATTATGCTGATTAAATGTTAATTTTTCTTCTTGTAACCCCCCCCCCTTTCTAACTAAACCTTGCTGTTGTTTTTATACTTTTCTAACTTTTTTTTGCACAAACAATAAACATATAAACTGTTCACATTTTGAAATCTTTTAACTTTTACATTCAAGAAAAGATGTTTGGCCAAAGTTTGTTTTTTAAGAGTTATATTATGCTGATTAAATGTTAATTGTTCTTCTTGTACTAAGTGTATTCTTTCTAAATGACAGTTTTATATTCACTGGTTTTACTTAGTACAACTCCGATAGGGTTTTATGCAATAAATATTGGGTGTTTGGGTCATATTAGGTTGAATATGTAGAGTATGTCTACCTTATGCGATTTTCCTTCTTTCAAACAGCACCAACATTACAACAGTATCACATAAAGGTCCAAACAATTGATCACATCATAATGCTCCACTCACTAAAGAGTAGATAATAAAAAAAAGAAGATTTGGTGAAATGAACTATTATTGGACATGAACAACCCCCCCCCCCCCCCCCCCCCCCCCCCATATTCACTGGTTTTACTTAGTACAACTCCGATAGGGTTTTATGCAATCAATATTGGATGTTAGCGTCATATTAGGTTGAATATGTAGAGTATATCTACCTAATGCGATTTTCCTTCTTTCAAACAGCACCAACATTACAACAGTATCATGTAAAGGTCCAGACGCCCCCCCCCCGATTCTAACTGGCTTTTGTATGCAAATATATGGATGATATTTTACAGTCAACAAAAGTTGGTGTAAGTTTATGTTGTTTTGTGTTGATACTTGTTTTACTTTGTAAATGTTTATTTAAAACTGTTGACTTTCAGTATCAGACTAGAGATCTGGGCTGGGCTGCTAACTTCTCAAAAAGGTTTGACTGCTGATGGCCATAGTGGATATGCTGCTGTGATAATAATCACTAATTTGTAAATATGATTGGAACAAGAAAGTTTATCATGCCTGTTTTGAGGTTTGTAATACATTTTTTGCTTTGACTTGTGCAAAAGTACAAATTGCAAGCAATGTTGACTTAACACTTCACTTCCAAACCTGCAAATACTGTTTTTTTTTTGTAAATTCCACAGTTCGTATTTGCACTGATCCAGGAAGTTTGTATTTACATTGACCTTAAATTAAATACAAAATTAGTTTGTTAAGACATTAATTTGTGTTTGACAATGACCTTTTTGTCTGCCTCTTGTTTTATTTATTATATTTCACTACATAATAGTCTGTGAAGGGACTCCGACTTTTATTTGCTTGTTTGTGTCATTTCATCAGGTTTCAATTTTAACAATATTTTAGTGCATTGAATTACATAAACAGTTTACTTTGTGAAGCTTTACATGTTTACTTAACAACTTATATTGTAATGTCATTTACCTTACAGTCCTACATTCCTATATAACTACAACTAGTGAGAGGAACCACTGAAGTGGAACGGCACTTGCTGCTCACTGAACCCCCCCCCCGAAGTCTTCATTCAACAGCGACCACTGGCGGATTTGTTTACGCGGATTGACTTGCCACTGACGCCGTGAAACACCAGGTCCTACGGATAAAAAATTCACAACCCACAAAGGTAAGTAGCATTGGGCAATTCGAAAGAATGATAAACGTCGGGCGTGTCAAATTTATCAACAAGGCGTGAATTGACATTAGAACTTGTTGGTTGTTGCCACGATTAAACCTGACAACATATTGCCTCGTACGACGAACCTGAGCCGTCGTAACATATCAAGTCACAATTATTTTACGTTTATCGTAAAAGTCACTTAAAATGACGTCACTATCTTTTTGGAAATTGACGCAAGTCCCCCCCCCCGATTCTAACTGGCTTTTGTATGCAAATATATGGATGATATTTTACAGTTAACAAAAGTTGGTGTAAGTTTATGTTGTTTTGTATTGATACTTGTTTTACTTTGTAAATGTTTATTTAAAACTGTTGACTTTCAGTATCAGACTAGAGAGCTGGGCTGCTAACTTCTCAAAAAGGTTTGACTGCAGATGACCAGAGTGGATATGCTGCTGTAATAATAATCACTACTTGGAAAATATGATTGTGATAAAAAGTCATTATGCCTGTTTGTAGGTTTGTATTACATTTTTTGCTTTGGCTTGTGCAACCCCCCCCCCCCCCCCCCCCCCCCCCCCCCCCCCCCCCCCCCCCCCCCCCCCCCCCCCCCCCCCCCAAACCTGCAAATACTGTGTTGTTTTTTTGTAAATTTCACAGTTCGTGTTTGCACTGATCCAGGAAGTTTGTATTTACATTGACCTTAAATTGAATACAAAATTAGTTTGTTAAGACATTAATTTGTGTTTGACAATGACCTTTTTGTCTGCCTCTTGTTTTATTTATTACGTTTCACTACATAATAGTCTGTGAAGGGACTCTGACTTTTATTTATTTGTTTGTGTCATTTCATCAGGTTTCAATTTTAACAATATTTTAGTGCATTGAATTGCATAAACAGTTTACTTTGTGAAGCTTTAAATGTTTACTTAACAACTTATATTGTAATGTCATTTACCTTACAGTCCTACCTTCCTATACAACTACCAACTAGTGGGAGGAATCACTGTAGCAAGACAGCACTTGCTGCTTACTGAGAAATGTGATGAAATCATGAAGGGCAGATTTTGCAGTCAAACAACCAAGGGGAAATCCCCGAAAGAAGTCTTCATTCAACAGCGACCACTGGCGGATTTGTTTACGCGGATCGACTTGCCACTGACGCCGTGATACACCAGGTCCTCAGGATAAAAATTCACAATCCACAAAGGTAAGTAACATTGGGCAATTCGAAAGAATGATAAAGGTCGGGCGTATCAAATTTATCAACAAGGTGTGAATTGACAAAAAAAACTTGTCAGTACATTGCCACGATTAAACCTGACAACATATTGTCTCGTACGACGAACCTGAACCGCCGTAACATATCAAGTCACAATTATTTTACGTTTATCGTAAAAGTCACTTAAAATGACGTCACTATCTTTTTGGAAATTGACGCAAGTGTGTTTGTTTCGGTGCAATCGTGAAACAACAGCGACCACTGGTGGATTTTGTGCGCCGCTTTTACTTGACTTGTGATCGACGCCGGCAAATAACACAACATTTATCGTCCACAGTGTGCAGTAATGGGACAACACTGGGCGTATTGAATATGTGGAAATACAATGTCCGTATCTAAACAGCCCGTAAGTGAATTTTTGTTTGAATAGACTCTCTCTCTCTCTGTTATTTTATGACATCGCAAGTAGTTAAATGTTCGTGGTTAATGTTTCTCGGTGTGACGTCATCAAATCAATTTATATTCTCTATTAGGCAGCAAGCAGCCTTAAACAGTATCCCGACTGTGACGAGAGACGTCTTGCAACGACAACCGGGGCCAGTGTTTATTCTTGTGCAAATCTGACTCCGGGACTACAAGGAATTTCGTCAACACGACAATCAACTAAGTGGTCGCTGACATTCTGTCTCACGCTGTGGTCCCCCCCCCCCTGTTATTTTATGACGTCGCAAGTAGTTAAATGTTCGTGGTTAATGTTTCTCGATGTGACGTCATCAATTCAATTTATATTCTCTATTAGGCAGCAAGCAGCCTTAAACAATATCCCGACTGTGACGAGAGACGTCTTGCAACGACAACCGGGGCCTGTGTTTATTCTTGTGCAAATCTGACTCCGGGACCACAAGGGATTTTCGTCAACACGACAATCAACTCAGTGTTTGCTGACATTCTGTCCCACGGTGTGAATGAGTTTGGCACGACTGCTTCATCCAGCGTGTCCATCTTCACAGAGACGGAATCGCCTTCCATCAGATGTGTGTTATTTTAGATTCGCCAGTAAATAATGCTTTACACAAATAACTTGTTTGCCTCGACCATAAAATAAACATGCACATTATAAATAAATAATACAAAGCGTTTCGACAGGGATTTCGAGCTATGAAATTTTTAATATCTAACCATTTTTACGGAAAACAATATTTAATATTTAAAACATAAATAAATTTGTTTCTGTTTTATTCTTCTGTGCTAAAATTACTACACGTGTAGTGCCAAATCAAACTACTTTAAACTTTATTATGACCTTTGTGACAATCAGCGATCAGTGCAGTATATCGGTCGAAAAGTATTTTATGTTTAAATATATTTTTGGATGTTTGGTTTTTCAATCCAGATAGTTCTGGATATTTTTAGTCAAATTAGATGATTTAATTTTCATCTATTGAAACAATTGTTGGAAATCTTGATAATTCGGCACATTGTATATCAATGGGGTTCACTCATAATTTTGACATAGGGACCTCCCAGGGAGGCACTTGGACTTACAAGGGTTATAACTTGACAGTTGTCATGTGAAAGTATGTGGGTATAACTAAGTTTAACAAATATTAATTCCAGGAAAGGCATATCAAGGTATGTCATTTTCAAAGCATTTGAAACAACAGATGTTTTTGTTGAAAATAACACGTAGAAAAGTGCTTTGTAATTTTTATTGGGAATTGCTGTGGATTTAAAAAAATGCTGAAACCACTGAAAACCCCCCCCCCATGCATCACATAATTAACTTGTTTGCCTCGACCATAAAGTAAACATGCCCATCATGTATAGATTTAATAAAGTGTTTTCACCGGGATTTCGAGCTATGGGATTTTTATTACCTGACCATTTTTGCAAAAAGAATATCATGCCCAATATTTAAAAAATAAATAAATATGTTTCTGTTTTATTCTTCTGTGCTAAAATACTACACGTGCCAAATCGGACTACTTTAAACTTTATTATGACTTTTGTGATAAAATAAGCAGTATATCGGTCAAAAAGTATTTTATGTTTAAATATATTTTTGGTTGTTTGGTTTTTCAATCTAGATAGTTCCGGATATTTTGTAGTCAAACTAGATTATTTTATTAAAACAATTGTTGGAGATCTGGAAAATTCGGCACATTGTATATCAATAGGGTCCACTCATAATTTTGACATAGGGACCTCCCAGAGAGGCACTTGGACTTGCGAGGGTTATACCTGGACAGTTGTCATGTGAAAGTATATACAACTAAGTTTGCCAAAAATTAATTGCAGGAAAAGCATACCAAGCTATGTCCTTTTCAAAGCATTTGAAACAACAGATGTTTTTGTTAAAAATAACACATAGAAAAGTGCTTTCTAATTTTGTTGGGAGTTGCTGTGGATTTAAAAAAATGCTGAAACAAACGACTGAAAAAGATGAAGGTTTACAATTTTCTTTCAAATTACAAAAATCTCTTCAATTAAGTTATTATACAATACAATCATTGTTAGTCTATGCTTTTGAAGTCATTATTTAATTAACTGAAGTATTTTTAACTTAATCTGTACTTTTGTTGTAGTTTAAAACTTTTTCTATGTCTTTCTTTACTGTTCCTTTTTGCAAGTGCTTTTTACGTCCATTTCCAAAGTTTTTAGCAGTAATGCCCCCCCCCCTCATTGTTAGGCTATGCTTTTGAAGTCATTATTTAATTAACAGAAATAATTTTTAAATGAGTTATCTGTACTTTTGTTGCAGTTTAAAACTTTTTCTATGTATTTCTTTCCTGTTGCTTTTTGCAAGTGCTTTTTACAATGATTTCCATAGTTTTTAGCAGTAATATATCAATTTCATTTACTTGGCATAATGTTGGAAGACTTCCTAATTGCCAATGTAATTGTAGTTGCATTTGTTTTAGATAGTATGAAATAACCAATGAGTTGTATAAGCAAGCGACCACTTTTCTGAACAAGCCAATTTCAGTGGGTTATTTTTGTATTGAAACAACCACACGAAAATCAAATGAAATCCATGTAAAGAAGACTATTAGATGTCTTTGAAATAATTTGTTGCATCATCATATTTTCATTCGGCAGACTTCTTGTTATTCCCAATATTTCTAAATCTTTTTCACATCTTCCCCCCCCCCTTTCATTTACTTGGCATAATGTTGGAAGACTTCCTAATTGCCAATGTATTTGTAGTTGCATTTGTTTTAGATAGTATAAAATAACCAATGAATTGTGTGAGCAAGTCCCCCCCCCCTCTAGAATCTAGATTCTAGATCTTGCTACAAAATATCTAAAGTGGCAGCCCTGCAATTTTCTTCACGGTTGAGTGATTTTTTTGATTTCTGTGACAAAAACAACTTTTCAGTTCAACGCTGCTGTTCTGAATGAATTTACAGCACTGCAACAACGTAACATTTTCTAATTTAAACATAACTTGGATTAGACTTTGCTTGATTTTGTTTTGTTTTCCAAAAAAACTTCTTTTTTACAACACAAGTATTTGTGAGCTATCGGAGCATAGCTGTAAAGGTGGAGGTTCCCTTTCGAAGGTCTCACAATTACAAAGCCTCTCTGACCAAGTGGGTAAATGTTGCAAAAAAAACCCACAAGAAACCAAAATATAAGTGAGTAAATTTTGTATTAAAACAACCACAAGAAATAAAATAAAATCTGTGTACATATGGACTATAATGATCAGTTTGTTTTGAAGTCTTTTGTTTTATCATCACATCTTCATCCTTCCAACTCTCATTCTCCTCATTCTACATCTCTATCTTTTTCACATTCCTCTTCTTCATCGCCATGACAACGGCCAGGATGAGAATGATCAACATCATCAGGCAAAGACTCGAGAAGAGGGAGACCTCCATCAGTGTCTCAAGACCTCTGTTAGCCTCTAACAAATAGTTGTAAGTGATAAGTTTTAGATATAAGTTCATTTCCTTATGAGGATATTTTTGTTATTCTGCGTTTTAGAAAAGAATGGAAAGCTTCAAATGTTTTCACAACAAACCCCCTTTGACCTTTACCAAACTCTTCATGCTTTCATACTAGGTTTTCAAGTCACACTTTGCAGACTATAACACAAAATGTTTTTAAAAACAAGGCCCCTTTGGCCTTTATCAAACTCTTCATGCTTTTTTTTAAGTCACTACTTGCAGACTATAATACAACAATGTGTGCAGAGAAATTGATTCGGTTAAGTTTTCGTCCAACTAGTGCAGGCGTAAAGCAGATGTCGGCAACCTCTGCAATACACGTATACGGGATAGAGCTATCTGGACCACACGGCGTGCCGGTTTATGTTTGACGGTCCTTACCTAGAGTGAAAATTTTTGAAAACCTTCTCATGTTTTTAAAAGAAATAAAGTTTAAAAGAGGCCTAACCCCCCCCCCCCAGGATGAGAATGATCAACATCATCAGGCAAAGACTCGAGAAGAGGGAAACCTCCATCAGTGTCTCAAGTCCTCTTTTGGCCTCTAACAAATAGGTGTAAGTGATAAGTTTTAGATATCAGTTCCTTTCCTTATGAAGATATTTTTGTTATTCTGCGTTTTTGAAAAGAATGGGAAGCTTAAAATGTTTTCACAACAAACCCCCTTTGACCTTTATCAAACTCTTCATGCTTTCATACTAGGTTTTCAAGTAACACTTTGCAGACTATAATACCAACTGTTTTCAAAAACAAGCCACCTTTGGCCTTTATCAAACTCTTTATGCTTTTATACCATGTTTTCAAGTCACACTTTGCAGACTATAATACAACAATATGTGCAGAGAAATTGATTCAGTTAAGTTTTCGTCCAAATATAGCAGGCGTAAAGCAGATGTCGGCAACCTCTGGCACACACTTGTACGGGATAGTGCCAACTGCACCACATGGCGTGACGGTTTATGTTTGACGGCACTTACCTAAACTAATAACTTATTTTAATAACCTTCTCATGTTTTGACAGAAATAAAGTTTAAAAGAGACCTAACATATAATCATGAGCAAACTTTACATGTTTCTTACCAAGGCAAGTCTTTCCATCTTTCATCAGGAAATGTCCCCCCCCCCTGGGTGCAAGTGAAAAGTTTTGGATATTAGGGATATTTTTTTATTCTGCGTTTTAGAAAAGAATGGAAAGCTGAAATGTTTTCAAAACAAACCCCCTTTGGCCATCAAACTCTTGATGCTTTCATAATAGGGTTTCAAGGCACACTTTGCAGATTATAATACAACAATATGTGCAGAGAAATTGATTCAGTTAAGTTTTCGTCCAACTAGTGCAGGCGTAAAGCATATGTCGGCAACCCCTGGCATATTATCATGAGCAAACTTAATAACAAAACAAGTCTTTCCATCTTTCATCAGAAAATGCCCTCCAGGGCAAATACAGTAAGCATCACCTGTCGTGTCGACACCGCACATGTGAGAGCATCCCAGTTCGTCCTGTTGAACAGTTCAAGAAAGATATAACCAATGCAATTACGAGCAATGGGCAAAAAATGTACATGTTTTGTTTCCCCCCCCCCTTCATTTAAAGATTTTTTTGTTAACGTAGGGCACAAAACATGATTATAGAAATAACAGAGGGGGGAATTCGAAGTTGGTGATTGGCCCCCCCCCCGCAGTAAGCATCACCTGTCGTGTCGACACCACACATGTGAGAGCATCCAACTTCGTCCTGTTAAACAGTTTAAAAAAGTTATAACCAATGCAATTACGAGCAATGCGCAAAAATTTGCACAAGTTTTGTTTAGTTCAGTGGTTCTTAACCGGTGGGAAATTTAATGTTTTCGGAGGGAAATTATGTAAGCTTTTCAAGAGCAGACCCGGGCACGAGGGTCAAACCCGGTTTAGAATTAACCGTTGAAAGTTACTAAGATGGATTTCATCAAGGTTTACAAGACACATTTAAATCTGTTACATCACAGAGAAGACTAAACCATCAATGACTTTGCTATTATGCGCGAACAAAAGCCTTTCCTTTGTTACCCCCCCCCCCCCCCCCCCCCCCCCCCCCCCCCCCCCCCCCCCCCCCCCCCCTGATGCAATAAATGACTAATGCAAGCAGAGCAGACTCTTTAGTCTTTATTATTCCAAAAAGTGTAATCTCTTACAGAAGCACTTCATAAACTAAATAAGATCGCAGTATACCTTTCGGGTCCAGACCAAATCGCTCCACAAAATCATTTCATTTAAAGATTTTTTTGTTAACGTAGGGCACAAAACATGTTTATAAAAATAACAGAGGGGGGAATTCGAAGTTGGTGATTGACTTTAGTGGGAAACTACAGCAAAAAGGTTAAGAACCACTGGTTCAGTTGAACACCGAGCAACTCACGTTAATGATCGGTGATCGGGCAAACACGCTCGGTCCATTGTGACGTCACAAACATTCTCAATTTCATGCTATATTTAAAGTTTTCGCAGCTCCCTTACGTCACTGGCGTATATTAAGCTGTACTTAGCCCATCCCTAATTCCCCCCCCCCCCCCCCCCCCCCCCCCCCCCCCCCCCCCCCCCCCCCCCCCCCATCCCTAGTAATTACACATAAAGTGGCAATACAAAAGTTTTACCTTGTGGCAAGCAAGTTGATCATTGACAAGTTCAGGNATCCCTATTAATTACACATAAAGTGGCAATACAAGTTTTACCTTGTTGCAAGCAAGTTGTTCATCATTGACAAGTTCAGGTGCAAGGACAAAGGGTCCTATAGAGATTTTTCTTGTTGCATCATTAGTTTCGTCTGTGATTGATCTTTTCATTGGACCGATCAGAGGAGGTTGCATTGGTTCGTCAGGTGGGCAGTCCTGAGAAAAGATTTATGAGAAACTGGAAAAATTTATGCGTAATAAACGCGTTGCTGATTGCAGATAATGAAGGGCATTTAACAATGGCATGTAAATATAGGTTTGTTTCATGTGCTACCACTTGTCCTGTATTATTTTACGTATATTTTAGGAATACTTCACACCATTTTGCAGTCGTTGTTTTCCGTTTTTTCGCAGATAGTAAT
>QLIY01002321.1:0-10399 GCA_003260075.1 Phallusia mammillata | reverse complement strand
AACTTGAAATTCTTCTCACTGAAAGGTCTCTTTGCATTGCTTCATTGCCAGAACCTTGATGCCAATCAGGTACTTCAATCTTGATTCTTGGCTCATTTTAGTGTTTAACATATTCATTTTACAGCTTAGAATGCATTTGTTTTTGTCTTGCTGTTTTACAATTAACTGCCATTTTGATATAAAACCCAATTTACCTGCGATTATTATCACAGCAAAAATAATATTTGCCAATAAAAAACAAATTTAATGCTCCACTGCCATTACCGATAAAAACCGTCCGCAATCGGGCTGTGTTATAACACAGGTTCTAAAGATTCTAATCCCGCCCGATAAGAAACGCATTATTCTGCGTAACACAGCCGATTTTAATCGGGGACTTCCAAACGGATCGGGTGTATTTGCACATTATACTAAACTATGCAAAACACAGAAAACTGGCAAGACCATTATTTAATATGTGAAATGTAAATGTAAGGAATTATTTCAGGCAATTTAACAAGCAGTTACCTGGCATTGGTCATTTCTTGCAATCTTGCACTTTTGTGAAATGGTTTTCGTGTCATACCCTGCACAACATATATCAATATGTCACAAAACGTTATGTTTTTAGTTTATGTTTATACATTCCACAATAAAGCACAGAATATTAGACCTGACCTACATTACAAACTAATATACGAACAAGAACAGTAAAATTTTTAAACGAACTTGTGACAGAAATCGTTTTTTTCCCGATTAATTAGAGTTAGGTTTGTCACACATTGTATTTAATTGTATACTGAATAACAATCTGTAGCCAAACATTACTATAGAAACCGAAACAACACTAAAACAGTGTATTCGCCCGATACATTTTGGTCAACGGAAACTTATGTGCATCACTGGTTGAAATCCCAGGTCAGCCCGTAGAAAGTCCTTCAAAGACCGTTTACGCCTTTTTAACTAATCAAATAGAGTTGAATTGTTATTCTAAATCTAATTGGATTACAAGTTCCCATACAAACTTGAATAAAACTATAAAAGGTTAAAAAACGCAAACACGGTTTCATTTAAAATGTTGCAATTCTTGCATGCTTAGTCGATAGGACTTAACTGTATGCATTATTTCGCAGCAGCTACGAACACAGAACGTAACGGTTGCGTAATACACCGGCAAGCTGCAAGCTCGTGTGACTGGCATCTAATTGCTGCCGAGCGTGCAACAATTTCCTCACATACATCGCGGATTGTTATACGACCCTGCGTTGGTAGCTGCATGCTGTTATTATACCACCTCATACATAAAGGTACTGAACGAATAAACACCCATAATCGCCAAACTTACGTTTCTGTGACTTTATCTGCAGATCGTAAAGATTGTGAGAAACAGTTGTGTTGGCTTGGAAAGAAAATATGTTTGTGTTAATTACATCTGTACACAACTAATAGAAATTAGCATCTACAGCAATATTTTCATTCGTAACATTTGTTGCTCATGTGAATTCATGGAAGTTTATCTGCTGATAGTTACAGTACATAGAACCCAATTTTCTGGCTACTCTTTTTGCTAAACATTGTAGATCAAATGGTTTTGTGTTCAAGGCCTGTTCGATGATTTTGATCAACAGATCTATTACTTTCTTACACACAAGGATTTACATGTACTGCTTTTATGAGTGTTCTCTTCAGCATATTTCAACATAGCAAAAGCAGAAAAGCATTAAATTGACTAACTCTTTGTTGCAGTCCCAAAATAGTTTATGAACATACTCTGAACATTACTGCATTTTACAAGCTTCTTCTTACCAGTTATTGTCGCTAATCCAACAAGCAACCACAAAATATCAGTCCTGACCTACAATACAAACGCATATAAGAATTATCTAAACATTATCACCTTTCTAGTTATGTGTTTTTACACACATTTATATTACAACCGATTACATTTCGCAGTGAAATTTAAACTTTCTCAGGGAGTCTGTTCTAGTTCTACTCCAAGTAGTCTTTCATCACCATTTTTGCAAAATTTTGATACACAGCGCCAAGTTTTTCAAACAACCTTCACGGTTCAGTGATTGTTAAATAAACTTGATTTCTATGCCAACGCACAACATATTTAAAAACAAACCACATTTAAACTGACTAAGCCACATATGTTTATTTGAAAAACCGCAAATTACCCGAAACTTATGGCATTTTGGTAATCACTAAACTATTGTGTACCATACTACCGTTTTAAAAACGCTAAATGGCTAAACAAAATCAAGGCCGAAATTAAGATATAAAAAATGATCCTACCGCGCGTGAGATAATTGCTCATTGTTTGTTTCTAAGCTCTTTATCTTCGTTTTTTTTCGCCAAGAGGTTAATTACTTCCCTCCGTGTGTTTTTAATGGCTTATCAGTTGTATCATGTCTCCCTTTTCTTGTTTTTTTCTCGTGTCGCTTGTGGCCACTCTGTAGTCGTGCCCCCCCCCCCCCCCCCCCCCCCCCCCCCCCCCCCCCCCCCCCCCCCCCCCCCCCCCCCCCTTTTATAAGTGTTTTAATTTTGTTGTTTTTCACAACTTTTTATCAACAGCCCTTTACATGTTTGGCTTTTGCATAAACTGACGATGCCTATTTATTAAGTCGAATATATTTTTATGTTATTAAAAGAAACGATTTATGCTTTTATCTGTTTTTATGAAACAGTCCAATATTATACTGATTCTGTTGTCTGCGACAATAAATAACAAATCTGTTTCAGCTACTTGATACGTCCAAGCGATTCCCCGCTATTTTTGGCAGGATTATGTGTTCTCTTACGATCAAAGACGTTTGCCAGAAGGCTAAATTTGCTTTACTTTAAAAGTTTCAAAAAAGACACCATAAATCACTTGTACATTTTCATTTTTTATTTCTGCAAAGCACAGCGGCAGTTGAAGGGCATTTACCATACTTTTCAAGATGAATGGGGTTGACACTTTTTATTGTGGCAGAGGTGAATCGCATCATATTTGTTTAGCAAAAAAATGCTTTTTTCTTCCAAATCATGTAAGCTGGGCAGTGTGTTCCTGTGCAAAAAACAAACAAAAAAGTTGATGGCACCGCGGCCGTCGCACTAGCTGTTTCACTACAACGTTCTGCCTGTCATCTGGTTTACAAATAGACATGTTTAAAAATTGCTTTTTGTGAATAATAATGCATTAAATAGTTTAGTTACACCACATTCACTTACTTTGCGTTTCTTGTTATTTTTTCTAACTATAACATATATGTTGAGTAAGACATTCTATAAAAATGATCATAAACTGGTCACTCACTTTCGAAGATACCAGGAAAACTGGATACCAAACAGAAATTCAGAAATACGTTTTATGTAAGGCAAAAATGTGCAATATTATAGAACACAAACAGGTATAAACGTTAACTTCATTTTGTTTTTGAAAAGTTAAATGAAACGAAACTAGGCATAAAATAAGGCAGTCCTGATAATATCTTGGGCCTTTGTAGCAACCATATTTGAAACACCGTACTCGGCCTCCCCGTTC
Source organism: Phallusia mammillata (assembly GCA_003260075.1). NCBI lineage: Eukaryota > Metazoa > Chordata > Ascidiacea > Phlebobranchia > Ascidiidae > Phallusia > Phallusia mammillata. The sequence goes on along the minus strand of QLIY01002321.1, from coordinate 6,891 downwards.
CAGACTGAGATGAAAGGGGTTAAAACATTTTTTGTTGTGACACTGGTGACTCGCATCCAACCATTTTGGCAAACAGTTTGTGCGTTTTTTCTTTCAAAATCATGTAAGCTACGCGGTGTGTTCCTGTGCAAAAAATAAGGAAGTTGATGGCACCGTAGCCGCGACCATCGCACCCACCTGTTGGCGATTTCTGAAGAAACAATAACTGAAGAACTAGTTACTGCTTCTGTTTTGTGCTTCTGATTGCTGACATTTTGACGTAGCAAATTACGTTTGTCCACTTCTAAGTCTTTAAAAGCAACGCTTCTCGCTACCTGCCAGGGAAAGTTTTTTTTTTATTTACTTCAACATGAGGGCTCAGATCTCAGGAGGTACCTCAACCCGGGGTACATTGTACCGGCCTGAGGTTTGCTTCATCATAGCCGCTGGGGTAAGCTGTTTGTGTTAATTACATCTGGTATAACGGGTTGCTCGCAATGGCGTTAATCAAATCGGCGAAATACTGCATTCGTCTATGTAAGACGGAATGAAATCACGGTTCATGCGCTTAGATTTCTGTTTGCAATCACACCATACATTTTCAATATCGTTAGTGTGTACTCCGACTGGAGTAACAAAACGATACGAATGGTTTAAGGTTTAGTGCTTGTACTGTTGTGGCAAACCTGCAAATAAATATATTAGTAATTATATAGCAAATAAACGAGTAAATAAAAACAACTTATACTAGATAGATAGTTATAAGCAGCCCATTCATCTGACCAGATCGATGTCCACCCCCCCCCCCCCCCCCCCCCCCCCCCCCCCCCCCCCCCCCCCCCCCCCCCCCCCCCCACATTTTCGAGCGTGGCACGATCCCGGCGTGGTACTAGTTCCAAAAAAACTCCCCGTACAAGAGTTTGTTAGCCAAATAATATACAATTGTTCTTACCAACGCCTCTAAAAAACATTGTTCTCGTATTGACCATAAGACCCGCGTTTACGGTGCGCCACCAGACTTTCAATAAACGCTTGTGTTGTATCTACTGAATAAGCTTACTTATCGACGAAAATTGCACCAATCCACACAAATTGTCTTTTATGCCTCTGACATAATTACATCTTGACATGCATCTAATGTTCAAAAATACATTAAAGTAACAAGTTGCAGCAAGTCCAAGTGGCTCTTTTCGAAAAATAACCCTTTGCGGATGGAAACAATTTTCCTGCGAGTCTAATAAAACACCAACACAACATTCTAAAATCAACATAACTTTTAAAAACTATTACCCTCACAGTATGTATGATCCATAAAGCAATATCAGACAACTGCAAAATAAACTCAATGCGAAAAAAGAACAACTTACATGTGGAGGACAGCGCCACCTTGGTTGACGCCCAACCTTTTTCTTCCATAATAAAACGACACTTTGGGCAAATTTTCTGCCGAGACAGCAAACTGTGCGTACTTAAGAAACTAATATATTCCCATCTCCGCAAGTTTCCTCACATTTATTTTATTGACCGCCATTATACAAAAACAGTATGATTCAGTTGAAGTTCATCAACAAGTGAATAACGAACTCATAATGAGAGGTGGCCACGTTTCACTGCACATCAAACAAGGCGACATTGTTGGTGTTACTCAACTAATTAAATAAATAGATTTTTTTAAACCAAATGGAAAGAATAGATAGAAAATAATATTTATTATGTTTTAACTTTTAATACCACCTCATCAGACTACCATAAACGTTTCAGGCCACTTTTCACTAAAATGTGCGCAGTGCACCGAGACCTGCCCACGTACGTGAAAATAACCATCGCTATGCAAAAATCGACGGCTCATCGCTAAACCATCACCTATCTACGAGGATAAAAAAAGCTTGTTCCGCGGATCATTGTTAATTTTTTTTTTTTTTAATTGTTAATTGTCACGTTAATTTATTATTTTTTTATATTTTTTTATTTTATTTTATATTTATATAAATGTTAATTGTCACGCGCTACGAGTTTTTGCATACGAATCAACCAACAGGCCATGATTTCAGTAAAGAGCGATAATCCAGGTTCGTTATAAAACTTACCCTTTTCTTCTGAGAAGCAAGGTTGGAAGTGCACCAATCACAAATATTTTCCTACAATCATTTTCTTGAAACGACACACATGTAACGAGTGTTGAATTTACGGATCTCTAAACTTTAAATTAAATTGACGCAAGCTTGTCCTGTGTGCCCTTTCATCTTTATTTTTTTGCCAACTCGGGCCATCCAATGGCAAACAAATACCTAAATAACTTTGATCTGCTTGTATACCCGGAATGCACCAGTGTGTCATATTTACTTTTCACTTACACTTACTACTGTTATCCCTATTTAGGAGCGTCGTCTCTAATATAAGTGCTCTATGATTTAACTATAAGTGCTCTATGATTCACTTACGACTGTGTTGAAACTGTGTTGTTTTTGGAAACTGACATTTATAAAGTTCATGTTTTATCCAACAATATTGATTCAGTATGTATTCAGGTATGGCTGCAGTAAACTCCCTGCCTAGACAATCCGCTTTGCGTACATGCACGCAAACACTCCACAGCTGGTGTAAGAGGCTGAAGGTTCTGCCCAGGTATCTTTGTAGGTCTGGCCCTGCAAATTATACAAACTCGATTTAAGAAGTTAACTATAGCTAAAAAACTATACAGAAACTTGATTTGTTAAAACCCGGCCTGCGGTCACCTCCTGGGGTCAGTATCTCTGAAAATAAGTCTTGTGGGCGTAAGTTACAGAACTCTGGTTTAACTAAAAACCACCCCGCGAAGTCTTGTCTGTAATGTGCAGAACATCAAGAAACTCAAGACGTGCGCCATCCTTGTTAGTGGAGATGCAGGTGGTTTCTAGGTGGTCGAGCAAACCTGGCGCGTTCCACGGCCAACGTACGAGTCTTTCCATACGACAACCAAACTATGTCGTCAATATATCACCAAAGAATTTCTCTTTTACCTACAACACACACTTCTTGTTTTATAATGTAATGGGCTGTTGTGTGTACCGTCGTTGTTTTTTTTTAAACCAGGCCAATTCGAAAATCCTAATACTGATGCGTTTTCTTTAGTGAGTGTAAAAACTGGTGCCTTGTAAATTGGTCCAAAGAATTGCTTTTCGTGTATCTAAAATTGGTACATATTAAAAAGAATCTGATGCAGATACATCAAACATTCTTGCTTTGCGACCCCATTTTAAAACAGAAATTTCTACGCGACCCCTTGATGGGTTTAGCCCAGGGGTGCACGACCTTTTCGCTATGACGGCCGCATCACAGATCTTTGTTTCACCAGCGGCCGCTTACTGCCTGCTTGCTTGTGTTTCAAAATTATGTAAAGAAATACTTACATACATATACTATCTAATGGCCCTAAAAAGCCCAAATTAATTTCTAACTTGCAGCTTATCATTTATTGGCTCTATGCTTTTACATAAATTTCTAACTTGATACACAAACAGACACCCTTAGCTTTTATGACGTCACAATCTATATTGTGACGCTTGTGATATCTGCCTTTTCGCATGGTTTGCACACAATAAGCATAAAAAAGTCTAGCACAGGGGCGTGCAACATACGGCCCGCGACACCTATTTTCGTGGCCCGCGCAGACTTCAAAGTACTCTATAATTATGAATACTTTTTACTGCTAGAGCATGGAATGTTGCTATTTGTACACCATCACTGGTATTTTTGACTTTATAAAACGTCACACCGTGATGAGGTTTTATCCACTGTGACGACATATTCCCATTGATGCATCATAGTGTGCATTATGACAGAACTGCCTTTCTAGCAATGATTTATTAACATGATTTATAGGTGCAGTAAATATATTGACATTTATTCTACGAAAAGGTTAGCAGATATCTCCCATTGATCAAACAGTAACTTGATTGTGTGCGCTCTGCTATTAAATAAGCTGTTTAAAAAGATATGTGTTGCTTTATTGTCTGGCCCCCAGCATCATTAAAACTGTAAGTTGTGGCCCACTGCGATAAACAGTTGCACGCCCCTGGTCTAGCACATATGACTACCAGGCTGATAATACTCTTTTAAGTTCCACCAAATGTTTTTAGAGCAGTTTGAAAATCAAAATATTTGGCAAAAGATTTATGATTTACGTTACGGCCGCCAGTACATATATTCTAATAAACATGTTCACGGCCGCACAAACTCGTCTCTGTACAGCCGCAAAGATTGTGCACCCCTGGTATAGCCTCTACACGGGAATGATGCGTAAACAATAAATGTACGCAAGTATACCATTTATTGTCACTGACATATTAACGCAAAATATTTCGCCACCCCAATTGGGGTCGCGAACCTCAGTTTAAGAAGCCCTGGTGTAATGCATGTAGTCTGGATAATACCCTGCATAACTCTAGATACAATCTCAGGATTAACTCAGTTTAACAATATAGATTTTACACTGAGCAGAATAATCTATTAACCAACCAAGCATACAAGCATGAGTGTAAAAGTAAATGTCATTTAGCTTGGCCAGCAAACACGGTTAGTTGTGGGCAAGTCCACTAATCTCGCCAATCGCGAACAAGGTACGTTGGGCCTGGGTCGACCTTCCAATTCTACAATTAAACACTTCATAGCATTAAGTAATTCTTTGCAAGTACTCCTTCGACACTTTTGATGAAAATTCTCTAATGTAAATGGAAAAGAGAATTCTATTGGGATAAAAGATAGGTTCATTTGAATTATTTACACTTTTTGTTGCAGAATACTTTTTAAAATGCCTCTTTCTTCCCCTTGGATTAAATGAATCTTGTTTTTTTTCTCATTACTTTGGTTCATACTGTGATCCTCATCACTGACTGAAAATGTGGAGTGTGAAGAACGTAAGTAAAAACTTTCATTTAAAAAAACTATCGGAAGAACTTTGCACTTCATCCTACAAAAAATAAATTTGTTTTACTACAATGAAAATGTATAATTAAACAAAGTTTGTTCGCAATGTCAAAAATAGTACAGAGTTAGTGATAATCATACTTTTTACTGCCATCATCATATGACGTGGATGTAGGTAAGTAAAGAACTCCTAGGAGCTGTGTGTGTACATTGCATGGTTTGTTGTAAGTGTAGCACCTCATATATATTTTTATGACAATAATAATTAACAAAATTATAACGAGTAATTCGACTGCAACATAGAAAAACCCAGAATTTAAATGCCGGTCCTAACCTGATATTTGGAAATGATGGTACTCCGATACTTCCTGCAGTGACAAATTTATAGCCTTTAATTATTCGTTCTTGCGCTTTACTTGGAAGAAGACTTATTATTGTGGCAACATATAATATTACTCAATAACTGTACATTGAAATTCTGTTTTAACCACAACAGATTTTGTACTTATGTTTCATAACATGACACACCTGATCACTTTCCAAAAGTTTACGCTTTAATTCTTCTGGATTCCAAGCACTTGAGAAGGTGCAGATGGAGTTCTTTTTTTAGAAGGGGGAGATAAGTCATCACTATCAGAGTCAAAATCAGCATAACGAGCCACTGGTCTAAAAATAAAACTAATGATCAACATCAACAGTATTAAAAACTTTAGTTAAAATTGTTTTTGATAATTTTTTAGGGACGCATTTATTTATGGTGCATAAATATAGGTTTATATTCAAGATAACTAACAAACCTTTTTATCCGCTTCTTGGACACTTCAGAATCAGAAATATCAGATGTTTGAAGATCTGAGACTTCTTCCGCTTGGCGCATTTTTTCTCGAGCCTTCAAGTATGAATCTAGTCATTGCAGTTTTGTAAGTATACATACAAAACAACAAGCATGCAAGCACAAATGAAATACCTGTTTTGTACATTACCCTTTTTACAATGCATGTAGTCCAAGTTGAATCAGCATCTACATGGTTTTTGACACACTTTGCAATTTTTAAACTGTCCCTATATGGCAGCCAATAACAGAGCTTCTGATTTTTCCTCAGCCACCCCAAAGGTATTATTTCAATCATTGAACAACCACTCTCATCATCTTCTCCAGAAAACTCTACTACAGCATACATGGCTATAAATAACCTGTGAATGAAAACTGTGATCAGTTTAACAATGTTCCTCAAATGCAACGAAGCCATGCTTATGTGGCAACAATACACATTTGCTTTCAACTTCTGACAACATACACACATCTAGCTTTTCATGAAGATCACAAACAAAACATGTGCAAAATGTTTCAGAGCTGGTAGAATATTACTCACAGATTTGGCCCTTACCAATGAACAACTAATGCGAGTTGTTAAAGGTCCACGACACCAAAGGTCACTTAGGCGTCTGGTCACACCCAAGCATATTTAAATGCATGTAATCCAGAGGAAAGTTAGAAACTAGTCCAACATTAAGTGGTAAAAAAGGAGATACAGATAAATGATGCTCATAATCTTCCATATGAGCAAAGGACTTGTCAGTACGCAAGGGAGCATTAAAATCAGGATAAGTCATTCGATGATTATTCCGATGTCCGTGTTGAGTGCATTTGTCACAACCCGCATAGCCATTGTGTTGTTTGATGCACTTTACTAAAGATCGGCAGGAGAACCACAGATAACAAAAGTTTGACATTAAAATGTTGTTTGTCATCAGTCAAACCCTTTTCTTCGATGGATTTCATTTCAGCAATAAATTCTTCCAGATATTGCTGAACAGGCTTTGGCTTACAAGGTCCATAAAAAAGTCCTATTAGAAAAGGACTTGCATATGTGTTGTATTATTATTTCTATGGTTGCTTCACATATATAAGAACTCGCATGACTTCTAAGCATCATTACACTATAGACTGCAACAGGTTGAGTGCTTGCGTATGTTAGAATACTACATGGTGTCAGAAGTAAACTT
>QLIY01002320.1:7500-20363 GCA_003260075.1 Phallusia mammillata | reverse complement strand
AACTATGACATGCAACTGTAAATTTAAACCTAGGGACTGTAATATTTTTACATTTTCAGATAAAAATATAAGTATTAGGTATGTTCGCCAATTCTCCATTGCCATGGTACTGCACCAACAGTGTTAAAGTAATTTGACAGTTCATCACGAATAAAGCGTGCATCGTTTCCATAATGGTTGGAACCCAAGTTGGAAACTCTGGACAGGTTGACTGCTTGTGGGATGGTTTGTCTCCAAGAACCTGGAATAAATTCTCCATCTGTTGTGTTCTTATCACCATAATTCAATTGTGAAGAAGATTGAAGATAATTGTGAAGTACAACACTGGCTTGAACAACCAACTCAGCCAGCTCTGGGTCACAGTTCATCATGTTGTAGAATATTTGCCATCTTACTGACAAAATGCNACACTAGAAAAAAAATTGGCTAAAATAAAGCCAAAAATAAATTATGGCTAGTTTTAATCCAATTTTTGGCTTACAGTAAAGACAATCTAGTTTGTCCTTGTTATAAGCCAATAGATGGATATAACTAAGCCATCTAGTTGTTTTGGGCCCCCCCCCCTTTGCCATCTTACTGACAAAATGCCAAAAGCATTTTCTACAACCCTGCACTAGAAAAAAAATTGGCTAAAATAAAGCCAAAAATAAATTATGGCTAGTTTTAATCCAATTTTTGGCTTACAGTAAAAACAATCTAGTTTGTCCTTGTTATAAGCCAATAGATGGATACAACTAAGCCATCTAGTTGTTTTGGCAAAGCTTTGTGGCTTATATAAATCCGGTACTATTAGCCAAGTTCTAGCCAGATTTTTGGCTGAATATACACCACATTTTGTGTGGTTGGCTTAATATGAGACAGAGTTTTAAGTCGGCAGAAATGCAGCCTAGGAATAAACAACCAAAAATGTTAATGGCTTTTTATAAGCCAAAACAGATTATTTTTTTGGTGGCTTAGGAGAAGCCAATAATTGAAAAAAAGTCTTCATATCAGCCACCAGTAAGAGCCTAAATCATACATATAAAATAATGTCAGAGTTTCTTCTGGACATATTATGGCAGTGTTTTTTTTGTTCTAAATTTGAAAATGAGTTTGTATTCAAAACTACTACTGGCTGTTGTTGCCTCTTTTTGATAACACAAAAATGGAGCGATACATTTTTATTGCAACATATCAAAACAGACAGCTGTAATCCGATTTCATAACAACGTATTGTTTTTTCTTGTGGCTGTACATTGAAAAGGGGAACAGTGTGACCAAATCATCTTTTTGAAGAATTTTGCAGTATTCAACAGAACAAACAGAATATGCATTAAGGTAAGAACAAATACCTTCATTTTTGTAGCACTTGACATGAAAGTAGAATTGGTTTTGGTAACAGAAAATGTGATTAATACAACCAAACATTGGTAGTCCATCAAGTACTTCATATATCAGAAATCCTTGCTGTCTGTACTTTAAGCCATTAACTACCCCCCCCCCCACATTCAAAGGTTCATTTCAAATGCAGTTAATGGGAAAGTTGATACTGATTTTTAGCTACTAAGCGTGCAAATCTAGGCTGAGTGCAGGAGAGACATAATAGATTGCAGGTGTGGAAACTTTTGCTGCATGCTTTCTTTAAACAAACAATCCTCAAAGACAACCAATTGGCCATGGTCAAATTTATCCATGAATAAATGTTCCGTACACAAAATCATATACAGCTGTCTTTGGTGTCTTTTAGCCATATATAAAGCAACATTTTTGAAACTGGCAACACTAGCAAGGTTTTTAAAATAGGAATGTTTTGCCTCAAATCGCATGCTCCACATATGCACTGCGGGCCCTAACTTAAGAATATTAGTTGGGACATGGACAAGGTAGTGTTGCTTCGGAATAAGGTTTAGGTGAGGAAATGCCTGTTTAAACAAATAAAGATGAAAGATAATACTCTGTTTTAGGTACATTATTTGATCTGTTGCTAGTATAGGGCTTGTTGCAATGCTAACGATTCTCAACAAAACAAGAAAACATTTATAGTACTGACTATTTACATCCACCAAATCTGCAATGCAAAATGGCAATAGTCTTGCCAACAACCACATTTGTGCAGCAGATTGCCTCAAATTGTTGGTTAAATGAATTGGCAATATTGGACTTGGTTTATCTGTAACATCAAGATACGAATAGGACAAGTACAAAATTCTTTGATTTAACAGATCTAGTGTAAATGTTTTTTCGTCATTTACATAATAATCCAGTAAAGCCTTTAGCACATATGGGACACACCCTTCCAAGAGTATGTGCATGATGTCCTGTGGACTACATTCAATTGGCTCAAAGTGTGGCAGCAAAAACAAAGAGGATAGACGATTGACACCATATTCTCAGGAATGAGTTGGATTTAAGTCCAAATTTTTACAATGGATATGTACATGCTGAGACTGGTTCCTTAAAATATATTCATTTTCTGCAAACTTGTGTTGTATGTCATCAAAAGTGGCCATACAATTCCTGCACTTTTTGTTGGAAAAACCAACACCCTCCTTAAAACCTAACAACTGGTGTGTAGCCAGAGTATCACCAACAATACTGGCAAGCCCTCCTTTGACTATGTGGTTTTTACAATGTTTGTCAACCACATCAAACCCAGTAGTGCTCAACTCTTCAATCTCATCACAAAATGGTTTTAAAATCATATCAATGCCAAACTTGCGAATGTCGGTGGTTCTTGCTACAGCAAGCAAAAAAATACTGCTTAATCTTGACCTGTATGCAGGATTAATGTTTGCAAATGTTATGTAAAAAAAACCTAGCTTGTGATTATAAATATGACTGCCCAGTGGATTACATAATTGTACATCATCATAATAAAGTACAACTTGCAAATCCCTTGTTAAAAAGAGTGGATTGGTTTTACAAATGGACCCATCACAAAAATCATGAATAGTGTGTGGCTTTACTTGCCATTGCTTCCTGTGTCTGTTTGCAATGTGTTCAAAAAATCATTTTGCCTCACCAAAGATTGCAAAGTTTCTTTCAGCGATATGTAGTAAAACTGGTAAACTTCCGCAAAGATTTTACGTTTGTTACCGATTCCTCTAATAGCTGTACCACTTCCCAAGATAAAAGCAAGATAATTGCTTTTGGTTGAACAAAATCAAAATGGGTTTGAAAGTATGCCAATTGTTGATTCTTTGATTTTAAATTTGAAAACATGTTCAGAACTGGTTCCATCTTTGCAGAGATTTCATTAAATGGGGTTGCACTTATTGCTGGATATTCTCTTAAATGGTGTGAAGTCTCCTCCCAAACGTTATGGACTATTTCTTCCACAGATTGCATAACACATTCCATTGCTTTCTATTAAATTCCATTTAAAAGTTTTATCTTACATATAACAACAATTATTATTTAACATAACTTTTAAAAATCTTACCTGTGTCAACCTATGTTTTTCTTTCAGCCGCAAAATGAAATCTGCTCCCAACATGTCCCACTGTTTCTTGGGAAGTATTGAGTTTGAGTCACAAACCGAAGCTGTTGTATTCACACATTCCTCATCGCAATTGCTGGGCTCAGAAATATCATTTACATTCGCAGCTCTGTCATCTTGGAGAATTGTGGCAACACATTCTTGCGTTTGAGTTGTTATGCATGTTCGTGCCAGTGCATCTTTGTGATGACGGCTGCAATGTTTTTTAAAACTCGCAAGCGTTTTGAACTTTAACGGACAGCTTCGAGTCTGACATACTATCGCATTTCGTGCGAATTCGGCGTCGCGATGTGAGTTTAAATGTACAACGAACTCGCACAAGAAACGGAAGTTTTTGCAACATACAGAACATTTGTGCGCAATGTTGCCGTTCCCACGCAGCCTTGAACCCCTATACGCCCTGCTGATTAACGAGTAGCATATCTTACTCCATGTGTTTTGACGTAAACCTATTCTATAGATTCAATTGTTTTCCTAAATTCAACCAAAAAATGACGGTTTAAGTTTCATCACATCCTCTGTTGGTAGTGGTAAAGAAAACATGTTACATTAGTTGCGCCAGCATTTTTACAAATAGACCTGGTATTTAAACGTGCGATGACTCATTTACGTAGCTAATTAAGATGTGAACTTCAAATTTATAAGTGAACATTTTACTTTGAAACATTGATGTTGTATTGGGAAGTTTTGTTTTTGTTGTAATTCACATTGAAATTATTTTGACTCTCCCCGCATACCGCAAAAAAACTTACACGAACCATTGTGAAAAAGCACGCGTTTCCGGAAACGTTGTCGTGTGCAAATGCAAACCGTAAAAACCAGTATAATAAGTGCCTTGATTTTTATATCTGTTTGAATCGAGTACATATTCCATGGATTTGACAGCAACGGACGGTGAAAACGGTAATTCTTTAAGCTTTATTAATGATTATTGTTATTTAATGTGTTTTGTACATGTCGTATCTTGCGTTGTTTTTTCAGAATGTGACACAATTATCACAAGAGCTAGAAGTTTTGGGTTAAGCGAAGAAGTGGTGAAAATGATAGAAGGTTGTCACGTTTTACAATTTAAAAATAAAGTTAAGATTATACCAAACAAGTATTTTGTTGCAGAGTCTGGAATTACGATGAAGGACTTGCCATTATCTCAAATTGAAATTAAAGGTGAATTTGGCACCTTGCCCTTTGCTGTGAGAATGCACATTTACAAGTTTTTTGAAGGAATTGAGGTTAGGCACACACATTGTACTTTTTTGGCATTAGCATAACAGCATATCTCTTGCAGAATACAAGTGCCTGTTGTGAGCAGCAGAATGAAAGTATTTATGACATCAGCAGTGAATTCAGCAGCGAGAGTTTCGAAGCTCACAGTTCTGATAGTACAACTCCAACTGCAGAGAGCGCAGGCAATCCTGACATATATAAGCAAAAAACGAGCCGACAATACAAAAGCAAGAACTATGCCAAATTTAGGAACAATCCGCTTGTTGAGAAAGCATCAGGAGAACCAACTAATTATCCATCAGGGATATCAAAGCCCTTCCCTTTTGATGAAGATGTTAAAGAATATTTGAGCAATGTAACAAGAGAAAATTTCTGTAAAAATTATTCAGCTTATAAATGGGTAGTGAGGGAAGTTGTAAATGTAATACTGGCGTTGATTCACCGTAAACCAACAAAACAAGAAAGAAATATCATAGCCACTGTTCTTGTAAATGAATATCCAGTGCTCGGGTGTGGCTATCCAGGTCATGCTGCTTTAAGTGAGGCGATGCGAAAAAGGCTTAATAACCAGCAGGCATTCAAACTGCAAATTATAAAGCCTGAGGTATCTTCTCTTAAAAAACAAGAAAAGAGTGATGAGACCAGCCAATTGTCCAACAACGATTTTGAAAAACGGCGATGTTATATACTTTCGTTGGGACCACAGCGGGGAGAAGAAGTTATGGCCAAGTACCCCCAATTCAAAAATTATTTGTACGTAAGCATCCACTGTACCCCCCCCCCCACGGCGATGTTATATACTTTCGTTGGGACCACAGCGGGGAGAAGAAGTATGGCCAAGTACCCCCAATTCAAAAATTATTTGAACGTAAGCATCCACCGTAAATTTTTTTGTGTATGTGTGTATTTATTATGTGATCATGCAGGTACAAAAAGAATTTGCATTGATTTTGGATCAGCAGTTTGAGCACTTTTGCATGAAAGCAGAACACCCCCCCCCCCCCCCCCCCCCCCCCCCCCCCCCAAACAGCTGTTATTCCGAAGGTGGGGAATGTTCCAGACTTCGACTGGCTGGCAAAGCTTTTGAAGTTAGTACCTGGCAACTTTGAATATATGGTCAAACTTGAATTTGATACAACTTTGGAAGTTATTTAAAAAAAACAATCCCAACCATACATTCTTGTCATCGGTGAAACTTCGTCACCCAATGATGTTGCTATTATTGTTGATTAAAAAGTCCTGTTAAATGTGTCAGGATGTTCTCCATTTAATTGTATTTTCACCCTGTTTGGAGTCTACTATATTTTAAATTTGGAGTATCCATGCCAAGCAAAGTCAGTGTTTGCCTTTTTAGAGTATTATATGTGCGGGATAGGAAAGGAGCTTGTTTAACCAACTTACTTTAGGTTTTTTGTAGGATTGTTTTGCTCGATAACTTTCTGCCAATATGTAAATTTACAAGCTTGTAAGGCTTGTGAAAAAAAACTCCTTTAATATGGTAAAATGTATAAACTGCAGATTGTTGTCCCATGTGTATTTCTTTTGTATGCATTTAGTTATGTCCTATTTGCATGTAAATTTGTTTTGCCACCGTAAATTGTTTTTGCCCCTTGTACATATGTGTGTTGCTTGGCAAGGCATAGATTGACATCATTTAGTGACAAGAATTATAAAACTAACTTATTGATGTAAAAGTTTTGTAATTGGTAAGCCAAAACAATGACCTAATGTTTTTGCAATTGGTGTGATTTTGTGGTAAAGTGGTGAAGGCATTGTTTTCATGTCATAGGTGTTACAACAAAACATGTGCTTTATAAATAAAAGCAGGGATGTTTTCATATCTTCTGTATTTTTTTTAGACAGGTATTGCTTTATCAATGGGCATCAGTTGATAGATGTGCAGTGACAGCTTATTGTAAGACAAAAAAATATAATCCAACATTTCGGCTAGTCCAATCTTTGTACTGGCAAATAATCATCCAAATGAGATCTTAAATAGGCATCCAAAAATTGGCTTGAAGTTAGACGACTAAAATTGATCCAAATTTTTGACCTTGTTTTAAGCCAATTTTGGGACAGCTTTGCCAGCAAAATTAGCCAATGTTTTGGCCTAAATTTAAGCCAATTTAATTTCTAGTGATAGACAAGTCTCCCCCCCCCCCCCCCCCCCCCCCCCCCCCCCCCCCCCCCCCCCCCCCCCCCCCCCCCCCCCCCCCCCCCCCCCCCCCCCCCCCCCCCCCCCCCCCCCCATTCTTGTCACTTGAAAGAAATCTTCCAGGGTACGGTTTCAAGAGATCTTTCTTCATCGGAAATGCATCGCCACCTATCAGCATGTAGGGAGCAACAAAGTTTGAGTTTGTTAATGTGCTTGCTACGGGAACATTTAGAAGATTGCTGTCAAATCCCCCCCCCCCAGTGTTTGCCTTTTTAGAGTATTATATGTGCGGGATAGGAAAGGAGCCTAAGAAGAACTTGGCTTGTTTAACCAACTTACTTTAGGTTTTTTGTAGGATTGTTTTGCTCGATAACTTTCTGCCAATATGTAAATTTACAAGCTTGTGAAAAAAACTCCTTTAATATGGTAAAATGTATAAACTGCAGATTGTTGTNTTGCCGTTTGGTACTGCCAACATGAAAAGAAATAACTAGCAACACGTTTTTTTAAACAATTTCGCACGTGCGGTCTAGCCCGACAAGCCAACGACGCACGACGAAGTAGAACTGGATCCTACTTTGTCGGACCGTCGCTAGAAGCACTTACGCCTCAAACCGCTCATCCCCGATTGCTCTGACGCGGTGTGAATATGCCGTCGGAGCATGTCGCCGCTGTCGTGTCGGAAGGCGCTAACGACGGCCGACGTCAGTGGGCATCAGCCTTATGCGTGTAACCCTCCTTCTGCATAGTAAGCACACATTATCAAGCAGTGACGTCATAAACTTTTTTGAGCCCTATTTTAATACAGGGCACTGTGATGAAATCATGTTTCAAACAACTTAAATTTAAGTTTCAGACAATTTTGATATTATCTGCAAATGGTAACGATTCAAAAATGATCGTTTAATCAACGTTTAATATGCGTACCAGTACGGTGGTACGGTACGCTTTTGGTACGGTGGTACGCTCTAGTCATCGACCGTACCCGTACCTCAGCTTTCTTTGCGTACCGTACCTGCGTACCGTACTTTTTGATGAAATTTGCTGCGTACCGTACCGTACTGCCATCCTTGGAAACAAGTCACATTTTCCACCTATCCTGAAAATTTAACGTCAACATACATCAGGTAAACGTTGCATTTTCTTGTTTTGTACTACAAAATTTGCTTTGTTTAATATATGTAATATCAAACGTGTTCGAAACTGATTATTTTTAAATTTCGAGTAAACAAATTTGCATGTGGGGTCTCAATTTGGAAAGAAAACCAACAACGACCGTTCTAATTGATATTGATCAACTAATTATGCTTGTAACTCACAACAAAATCTTATCGTTATATTTACATATGTTTTAAATAATTACATTTGAAAGCTGAGAAAATTCCTGAAGCAGTTATATGTGATGTTTATAATTTGAATTGCATTGATATGGTGCTCTAATTGGATTGTTTTATATTTGTTAAGTTACATTTCTAATGTTTGATCTTTACAGCTGCGAAAACACGCTTAACAGTTTGAGTAATGTGTGCTTACTACGAAGACCAGAATACTGCTTCGGTGACATTCCATGTCGCAATAAAACATTTTGTGACGGCGGATGTTCCTACCATTTCCAGTGTCCTAATTTAACTTGTTTGAAGCGGTCGACTGTGTGTGACGGTAATCCCTGCAATGACCGTCCTGCGTTTCAACACTGGAATAACGGATACGGCTTTAAGTGTGTCAAGAACAACCGGTTGTGCTTACTCCCGCAAATGTTCTTGTGGGACGGAGTAAAAGATTGCGACAATGGGTCTGATTTATGTTTTACTCCCGAAAATGAAGATCCTAGGTAAACTCCAAATTCTGTTTAATACTGTTTTGTTTTGTATCATTTTTTCAATAAGACGCACTCTGTACCAGCAGCGTCAATCAAATAGACTTGTTCAGTGTTGACCGGATGGTAGAAATAGTCAATCAATCAGCTCAGTAGCTTCCCCTAACATCAAATAAGCAATAGGTGTGTCCCACATTTCTTTCAATGTACATTTTGGTTGTACATATATATTTATATATATGTTACAGCGTGTGATGTCAAAAACTGCGATGGGTATAACAGACTAAAGTAAAATATACCAGTTTAGTTTAAATTGCCACCTTTACTTAAGCGCATTAATTATGCAAAAAAAGTTGCGCCACACAACTATCCCCACTCGTTTTCAATTCATTAGCAAACATCTTGAACACATATTAATCATTTTGTTAAATTGTATAACTACTGCGTTTACAGAGACTTTTGACAATCTTCGTATGCCTCTTTTAACAATCACTTGTGCTTTCAATGCAAAAATGATTCAATGATCATTGCACGTTTAAGTGTGTGTAATGGCATACAAGATTGTCCTGATATGAGCGATGAATGTGTAAAAACCCTAAAATTTTATTAAAGTATCATAGGTAGGTTTGTTCTTTGTTGTCAGAAAATTCCTGTGGCAAGGATGCGATTTGTTTAGATTGAGAAAACGATGTAATTGTTTTGACAATGATGGAGTTTGTCACAATATATTGGATCCAACCAGTACCTCCTGTGCATTGACCCCCCCCCCCCCCCCCCCCCCCCCCCCCCCCCCCCCCCCCCCCCCCCCCCCCCCCCCCCCCCCCCCCCCCCCCCCCCCCAAGTGATGTATGCAATGCATATGCACCATGTGATGGAAATTCCCCCTGTAAGAATCTCTGTCCCTCAAACTTTTGGTGTTCGGAATCAGTTTGCTGGAAGCGTTCATCAGTGTGTGTGATGGCGATCCATGTAACAACTGCCCTGCGTTGCCCAGAACAAACGGACACGGCTTTAAGTGTTTCAGAAACGGCAAATCATTTACGTTGCCTCAACAGTTGCTGTTTGATACCATCCAGTATTGCGATGATTCAGCTGATTTTTGTTTTACATCAGCTGACGAGAAACTAAAAGAAGATCCCAGGTGTAATTGAGTGACAATCACAACAAAAAGATACAATCAGGATTGACAACTATTACTTTTCTCTTGCAGAGATCTCCGTAGATTCCCGTCTGTCACCTTCAACCACAGTTTGTGCTTCCAGTGCATAAACGTAAAGACTTTTTCGCCTACGTAAGTATATAAGTTGTGTTACGTTTGTTTGCTTAAACGCTACACTACACATGTTGTTCAATGTAAAGGACAAAGCAGTAGTTAGCACACGTGGATGTAAGATACAAATGTGCTCAAAATAGTCAGCCACTAAACCAAAATAGGTTGTTTTTAGTTTTGTGTCATGCATTCGAATCTGTCTGCCTCAATGTGTCAGAGGAATGTAATGTGTAAATGATTGCAGTAATACATAACTATCAGGAGTAATGCTTCAGTTTTAATCTCGCCGAAAATCGAATGTTTCAGTTTTAATCTCGCCGAAATGTAAAAAAAAACATTGCTACATTTTAAGAAATTTCACGATGTTGCTGGATAAAATAGCAAATGTTGAATCTCATCAACTTAATTTTGAGTTTTTGTGAGAACATTTGTTTTCTATTCCTCTGGAAGTTTTAACTACGGAATTTGTTCATGGTTCAAAAATATACCTATATGCTTTGAAATAATTAAACCAAGCTAATGACGTTTTACAAACGGACTTTTGTTCCAATGGCTTAAAGGTTAAAGTAATTTTTTGCAGGCTCCACCATTGGTCGATAGGCACTACTGTTCATCCTTTGCCTATATCGTAATGTTACTGCTAGATTTACTTTACTTACAGCATTAATTTTTAACAATTGATTTTTAAAGTTTTTGTTTGATTATTTGCGATATTACTTGACGTACCTTGGAGATATCTTGTAACTTTCTTGCTGTTTTAGATTTCTGATCACGACAGAGTTTTGAGTCGGGCCAAGCTTTTCGGGTTTTCCGTTTTAAACAGGCCTAATTCAAGCATGACTTTACACTGGTTATTTAACT
Source organism: Phallusia mammillata (assembly GCA_003260075.1). Lineage (NCBI taxonomy): Eukaryota > Metazoa > Chordata > Ascidiacea > Phlebobranchia > Ascidiidae > Phallusia > Phallusia mammillata. The sequence goes on along the minus strand of QLIY01002320.1, from coordinate 9,559 downwards.
TTCGATGTTTTCACTTTTGTGCTTAATTTCGCCTTTACTTTAATATAATATTGCGTTCGAGGCGCAGTTTACTTGCTACTCCACTTAATTAAAAACCAACATTTTAGAACAAACATGTTTGATGCCTCGATTGTGCGTGCATAATTCAAATAGAAATATTAGCCTGTCTGCTACAACCTATGTAAAAAAAGGCAATGCTGTTTTGCGTGTTTTGGTTGTAAGGGATGGAAGTCCTACACCAAACCGTTGTGCGACGGGAAAATAGATTGTTTGTCTTCTGTGATCTATCGTGGTCGAGACATCAATAACCCCCCCCCCCCCCCCCCCCCCCCCCCCCCCCCCCCCCCCCCCCCCCCCCCCCCCCCCCCCCCCCCCCCCCCCCCCCCCCCCCCCCATCCCCAAATCGCAAGTTTGTGATGGCGTCATCCACTGTCTAGACGAAAGTGACGAAACTGCATCCGAAATTCCATTTGAATTTCGTTCAAAAATTTGCGATGGTTTCATCGACTGCAAAGACAAGAGTGACGAACCACCCGCAAACTGCTCTAAGCAAAATAGATTCATTTGCTCAGCGTTAAATGAAGCCAAGGTATGCCGTTTTACAAGGAAATGACTCAGGAACAAAAACATATTCCTTTGTTTTTATGTTCCCATTAGTAACGCAAAGATTTGTGATTTCACTATAAACTGCGATGATGGAAGTGATGAAATAAACTGCACGAGTGATGGAAGGTTCTATTGCGAAAACAAACAACCACTCTTTGTTAAAAAGGAAAAGGTATTACCGCATTAAAATACTACTGGGTGATTGCAGTTTTCAACACAAAAGTTTTGCAAACCAACAGAAGTTTAATGGGTTTGGAGATTGTTCTGACTGGAGCGACAAATGTCCATCAAAGTCGACCAGAACAGATGAGAACATTTTCTCCTCGCGATACGAGCTAATTGCTAATCCAGTGTTACGAACTGCTGTGTGGATCATGGGCTTTTTTGCAATCTTCGGAAATTTTGTATGTTTTTACTTGTTCTACTTATAATAAAACAATTGTACATTAACACAAACAACACATGAAGTATTATGTTTGAATTTACAATTTTACTCACAGGTCGTCATGGTTACGGAAGTGAAAACGTTAATGACAACAGAACCACAAACGTCTGCATTTCGCACCAACCATCTTCTTGTCCTCAATCTTTCTGTTTCTGACCTGCTCATGGGAGTTTATCTGCTCATGCTTGGCGCAGCTGGTGTTCATTACTCTGGAAAATATTGCGCCAATGACCTTGTTTAGAGGTCAAGTGGAAGTTGCACTACAATGGGAATATTGGTTTTGCTTTCTAGCGAAACATCAGTATTTACAATGGTTCTATTAACATCATTTCGACTCTACGCTATAAAATACGTGAGGAAATCAGTTGCGTACATGCACATCTACGTCTTGTCAAGTAACGGAGTGTTTTTTGCAGCCTTTTAACGCATCTCTACACCCGAAGCTTAAAGTGGTCATCCTTACCATTCTATTGTCGTGGCCAACTTCTTTTACTCTGACATTTATTCCTCTTGCATCCCAATTCGAACATTTGTTTGAAACCAAAGCGTGGATGAAGGAAAACCCGTTTTTCCAAAGTGCTGCAGTGGACTTTTTAAGTAAGCTCCTTTGCGTATTTTTGCTCATTAGTTCAACTCATAGGTGTGGTGATTAATTTTTTTTATCCGGTTGGAAACATCTTTGTATTTTGTTCAGGCATGGAGAATTTCATGGAGCAGTTTGTGAATTTTCAACATAACTTTACTCTCAACGATTCTCAAATGTATGAACCTGCAGTTGCAAAGCTAGAAAAGGCTTATTCCTGGACAGATTTTGTGGATGTTCTCAAAGATTATAACTACACTAAAATGTTTAGCATTGCAGGATATTTCGGGTATGTGGTTGCAAATACTGATGGGTTGTAAAGTATTGAGTGTAAAGACATTAGTAATTTTTCATAGATACTACAGCACCAACAGCGTTTGCATCAGTAAACTTTACTTGAAACCAACCGACAAGGCTTGGGCTCA
>QLIY01002319.1:0-20363 GCA_003260075.1 Phallusia mammillata | reverse complement strand
AACAAGGGGTAAACAACCTACAAATACATGTGGCATATATAGACCAAGTATCCACACAGGTCTAGATGTTTTTTTGTGGGATCAGCCGTTATTAAAATAAGAACCTGTTAGGGATAGACCGATTGTCGGCGCCGATATTTTGCATTTAACCGATTATTGGTATCGAATATTTTGTCATCAGTCGGCCGTACATTTGTAACTATGTTATATTTGCTGGGTGTAACTGTATTGAGCATGTGACTTTGTTAGTTTCCTTTTAAACAGTTTGTTTACGCATTGCGAAGCATGACATTGAAGTCGTTTGGCGTTAAAATAATATAAAATTAAGGGTAGGCCTTTTACAGCAAATGTAACATCGGTTATAGGCCTCCTTAACTCCCTAAAATCGGTATCGGTATTAAAAAAATCATATCAGATTATGCCACAAATTAACTTGTATAGTGCATTGAAACCTAGATATCTTATGACGTAACAATGCAGCTGATGGTCGCTATCATCACGCCATGTCACGCCTTGTGTTTGAACTAGAGTAACCTGTGGTTTTGGGTACTGTGATGTGCTTTTTTAAACGAGGTCATTCTATTGTGGAGAGAATACAGTGAACATCTCGACAGTTCTTGGTGTGCCAATAGACAGCGTCAACACAATTAGCAACAGTTGGGATATCTGACCCGACTAGTTTGCGGCAGACTATCTCGAAAACTTATAGGAATAAAAATGTCATACACTGCTTTTCTATAACCTACCATTACATTCAAATACATTTCTTACCACTACAAGATACTTGATTGGTTGGTCTCCATCCCTTGTCCTTGCATGTTATTTTGCTCTCTGTGGGGTTGCCAGTTGTGCATTCGATCGAACAGCTGGTATCAACAGGCACAATCCAACTCTTTGCCGCTCTACAAGTAATTTTTCCTCCCTCTGGCGTTTTGGCGATGTTGCCATTACAGCTAACTGGAAATTCAAGTCTTTTTTATAACCTTTGAACCGATTTTCTTAAAAGGTTTAAAATGTTACGTCATTTTTGGTGACGTATAGTGTGTGACGTCACCAATATTGATGTACCTAACTTTTTGTGTTTTGGGTAAAATTTATGGTAAAACAAAATATTAGATTTGAGGATAAGATGTTAGAACAGTGTTTCTTAACCTTTTTTGCGCTCGTACCCTTTGAGCTTTTATAAAATTTTCTCGTACCCCCTATGTCAGAAGAAGGCTTTTATACTTACATCTTATGTTGGTTTTCGACATTTTGTTGTTTGTCTTTGAATTTAAGTCATTTTCTTCAGAACTTAATATGGAATTTTCTGCAGACAACATAAACATACACTGTTAATATACAATGCGGTAATGCACAGTTAAAATTTAATTCAAAAATTGTCCCTTAAGGTAAAATAAATTTAAAAAAAAAACAGCATAAAAATCAATAACAAGCACCAAACACAGCGAAGTGTAACAACACTACTATAATTCTGATTGTACCCCAATTAAAAACCTCCTAAAAATATCCACATAAAGCAACATTAAAGACACAACACTGATCCGGTGGTTCGCAACCTTATACGGATCGCGTATACTAACTGGCATTTTTTCCATCGTTGCGTACCACCGAAACCCTGTATTAAATAGGTAGACCAAAATATAGGCCTATTTTTCTTCACTAGGCTAGCAAATTTCTGAAACCAGCAAGGTTAAAAATTCCAAAAGAATGTCCATGATGAGCAGCGCTGATCAGTTGGGTTGCAATTCTTAATCTGACTTGAATTAAGTACGGAAAAAGCTCCTCACGTGCTACCAGAATGGCTCCTGCGTACCACTGGTGGTACCCGTACCACAGGTTGGAAACCACTGATTTAGACACACTATAAAATATTAAGCTCGGATTAACAGCAGTGCTTTTGGCTGTTATACCACAGTCCACAACCGATGACATTTACAGCAACATTAAATCTTCTTCTATGCTCTTAAATACGCCTTACTAAACGAATGTACTCGGTTTTGCCTAAAACTTAAACGCATTCGGTTTCTGCATTGGAACCGGCGGTATATAACTTGTGGCAGTCGACATTATTGTAAAATACGTATACTGGTGACCTGATATTGTTCAAAACTATTTTTTTCCATCAACTTTATAGGACTCTTCTATAGCAATTGTATTTTTATACCAAAGTTTCGACGTCCTATACAGGTCGCTTTCATCGGGGTAAATAACATTTTCTCTATGTTTTTTAAACTGGCCTATTTTGACACAGAAAAAGTCAAGATTTTAACAACAGGCCAAGCTACTGTTAATGTGATTGGACCTACAAGCGGCCTAAGGTGAAATAAGAACCTTTAAACCGACAATAGTGAGAAGGTTGTGCGCCTCTGTGGTAAACGCGCAACAAAGTGGTAACAACAAAACAAACCTAAACAGTGCCATCATTGATACAGGACGTCGATAAGTTAAACCCTTTAAATTTCTCCTCACCAAAGTGGACATCAACTTGGTCAATTCTGTTGACAATTTCGCGTGTTTTAGGGACGCTACAGTATAAATATTTACGGGTACAGAACGTCAAAGGTGCTTGAAACGAATCGCCTGGCCGTGGTCGGCTTGTGGTGTGTTGTGCTTGTGGTGTGTTGAGGTAGATTTGATCTTACCACAACATAGCGTCTTGGCGCACTCTAAAACCTGTTTACCCCCCCCCCCCCCCCCCCCCCCCCCCCCCCCCCCCCCCCCCCCCCCCCCCCCCCCCCCCCCCCCCCCCCCCCCCCCCCCCCCCCCCCGCATAGGCGCTTCAGGGCTGATCCCAGTTATGAATTTATGTTCATCTTTATGATAAAGTTAGATACATGTACAATTTACGGTTATGTAATAACAAGTGTACATATGTACGAGTATAGTTGAGTGTACGGTATTTTGTATTTTTTCTCCAATGTCAACGCTGAAATTACAAGAAACAAAATAAAATACTTTTAAAAGGCCAAAATGGCATTTGTTTTGTGTGCCTCCGAAGTATGGTTACTGTGTCTATTTATTTTAGCTGTTCACAACACAGCGGTTGTCAATAACTGAATAACTGAACTAAATAACCAATAATTGAACTAGATATGACTTAAAATGAACAAGATTTCTAAAAAAAACATTTTGTTTTTTTACATTGTGTGAACCGACCCTTTATCCTGCTTCGCTAAGTGAAAAAAAACACAATTTCGGCTTACTTTAAATAAAAAACTTTCCCAACGTAAGGAAGTCCTGGTCACTACAAAGTATAATTTATCTCAACAAATAAATCTAAATATGAAACTTTTCGAGCCAAAACAAATTATTTTTAGCTTTTTAAATCAATTTCCTTGAGCAAAACTTCGATTCTAACCACACAAGAACTCATTGCAACCTAACTTTCTCGGAATTTATTTCCTTCAAACTGTTCCACCCTCACAGCTGTAACCTGATTACAATGTTCACGTTACACGAGCGGGTTTTTGCCCTTAGGGGTCGTTTCGTCATTTTGTAAATCACATCAACCAGATCGAATTGTCACATGACATTTTGAGAACTTGTGTTAAACAATAAAAAACAACCAGTCCAAGTGGCAACGCTTTTGGTTAGTTAAAAAATGCTTTGTTTATCCTATCTTACCCAAGCCTATTCTGCCTTTCCATTAAATATGTAATTAAGTTTTGTCTGATGTTAAAATGATTATTTTAATGCGCCTGCACATGCAAACAATAAAAAATATACTTTCAATTAAAACGCTTTTTTAGTATCCTCTGCAACGGTATGTCACAGTTTTAGCAACGACTTTTTAAACAAATCTCAGTGTTTAGAAAGCTTTAAAATGCAAGCAAAATGATTTAAGGCAATGTATAAACAAATCTTCTTTTACCACTTTGTTCAACTTTCCGACTTTTTATCATGACATGAATCTCGATGCTCAATTTCCAATTTCAACAGTAAAAAGTACAATAGATTTTTTCTACAACATACAAACGTTTTCATTTCATATCGCGTTACTTCAGCTCAACGACTCTTAAACAACAAAACACAATCTTTTATATGGCGCTTTTATAGTTGCCTACTCCGCTATTTCAGGCGATTTTTAAGTAACAATGGCAATTGGTGAAATAAGGATTTTATATTATCACGCGGTTTTTGCTCTTAACTTAGTAAAATGGCAAAATGGCCCCCCCCCCCTTATACCTTTTTATCATGACATGAAGATACAAAGTGTGAACCAAAATCTCGATGCACAATTTCCAATTTCAACAGTAAAGTAAAAAGCAAGTACAATAGATTATCGGTACAACATACAGACGTTTTCATTGCATATTGTGTAACTTGCAAAAATCAACGCCTCTTAAAGAACAAAACACAATCCTTTATATGACGCAAGTTGCATACTCCGCTATTTTAGTCGCTTTTAAAGTAATACAATGACAGTTGGTGAAATAATTAGGATTTCATATTTGTACACGGTTTTTGCTTGTAACTTAGTAAAATAGCCAAATGTTTATTTTAAACTTAACTCTTTCTTATAGATTAACAAATACATTTTTGACATTTTACACTGATCATGAACCAACGTTTAACGTGGGCCAAAAAACACGATCCAATTTGGCACCACTGTTATTTGTAAACAAACCCGTTTCAATCTTATAATCTAGTCTTAAAAAGTTAATCTTATTGCCAAGAGCGCAAAAACCTGCACTATACTAAAACCGGTTGCAATCCATGGGCACCCCCCCCCCAAACACGATCCAATTTGGCACCACTGTTATTTGTAAACAAACCCGTTTTAATCTTATAATCTAGTCTTAAAAAGTTAATCTCATTGCCAAGAGCGCAAAAACCTGCACTATACTTTGTTGCAATCCACGGGCACATGACTCGCATTGCGACGATTAAAACGCCTAACGACTTCCCCTCACGCCCGCCACTCCTGTGACGTCATACCTGTGACGTGTTTCACTTTGGAACGACCTCCGGCGCTCGGAACTGTTTGTGTTTTTGTTTCAACGTGGATAAAAGTGATGAATTGAGCTGTGGGAAAATAATTTTGTTTTACATGAACGCAAGTTTGATTTTATGATACAACGCTTAATATTGTAAACATGTTCATAGTTTTTCTAGATGTTTTTACACCTCGGAGGTAAAATTTACAAAACTTATTTGCAACAAACGCTGTGATTATACATTTTTTGTCCGTTGACTTATTTTTGATATTTTGGTTCAAAACGTTACTTACAGTGTACATCCCTTTTTGCCTTATATACCGCGCAACAAAAGTTAGGCTTGTAGAAAGCGGCCTACTGATCGAGCTTCATGCAGTCTAATATGTCAACTAATCTTTTGTGATAAAAATAACAAAACCTTGAGTTTACTCTGAACTTTTTTTGTGATATCTTTAAAGGACATTTTACATTTTAGTGAGTTCGTTATCTTAGTTTTGATCATATATATTGTGGTTATAAAGGTAATTTCCAATGTAGCCTACATTAATTTTTGCCTTATATACTGCGCAACACTTATAATACTTTTTTAGAAAGCGGGGCACTAATCGAGCTTCCCCCCCCCCCGGCGCTCGGAACTGTTTGTGTTTTTGTTTCAACGTGGATAAAAGTGATTAATTGAACTGTGGGAAAAATCTGAAAGGATACGATTTGTAAATAGAAAATTTCTTTCCTAATGCGAGCGCAGTTTGATTTTAAGATGCAACGTTTTATTTATAGTTTTTCTACATGTTGTCACTTTACCTCCGAGATAAAGTTTACAAAAGCTTTTTGGAGCAAACGTTGCCGCTTTAAAGAGAATTCAACGCTTTATGATTATGTTTAGTTTTTCTACAATTTACAAAAGTTATTTTTTGCAACAAAAGGAGGTGCTTTAAAGGGCATTTTACATTTTAGTCAGTTTATCTTAGTTTTGATTATATATAATGTGATTATCAAGGTATATATAATGTGGTTATCAAAATTTCCATTGTACATCCATTTTTGCCTTTCCCCCCCCCCCCCCCCCCCCCCCCCCCCCCCCCCCCCCCCCCCCCCCCCCCCCCCCCCCCCCCCCCCCCCCCCCCCCCCCCCCCCCCCCCCCCCAATGAAAGTGGGCCACGAAAGAAAAAAGGTTGAGAACCACTGGTCTAATATGTTAACTAATACTTCTTGATAAAAAAGTCAAAACCTTGATTTTTTTGCATTTACTTATTTACGTTTAAACTAACTTTAGCGAAATTTCTAGTAAACATTGACACGCTCTGCTGCACAAGACTATTTCATAAGCGCTCAACTCATATCAAGACTCAGACAAAGTTTAAATCCCCTGTTGGATCTACAAAAAGATTCCGGTTCAAGCGATTAGTCTAATTACGAGTGAAGGTGGAACGTGCCACGCAATAATTAACTCTTTGTGACGTCACAACGTCTGATTGTGACAGACACGGTCATTTTAAAGCGTCTTTCTAACATCAACAGTGTAGGTTCGATACTAAATATTGATGTTTATGTTCTAAGAACTAGTAAGTTAGGCTGGATCAATTTAATTCAAATACACAATGTGTAATCAATGGATAAAACTTTGCACTTTCTTATTTGGTTAAGTACAAACAAAACAACCATATTTATGCTATTGCCTTCAAAACAACTGGTAAATACGTTCTACGATCTGGTATTTGAACAACTCAATGTTCTGCATAATAACTCTTTACCACAACTGTCATTAAGTTTTTCTTTGCACATCACATGTTCTCGAAAGTCTTTCCACGTTAAAAGACGTCAGCAGTGTTCGAATCTTAAAATAACTGACTTCTACTTTTCGTTTTAAACCATAGACACAAAAAAAACATTTTTTTTTGCTAAAATACACTTTATCAGTTTTATACCACAACTTACGACATTGGAATTAGATTCATTATTCAAATATACCAAACTTAATACTATGGTCATCATTACAATAAGCGACAGTATAGCGTCGTTTAAATCATAACATAACATTCTAAACCTTTTTTTTTTCAATCTACATTAAATAAAAGATGTAAAATTTTAAAAATGTAAAATGCTTCTCTGTCAACCACACATCAATGCACCTCAAATCATTCTTTCAATCTACCACAGATAAAAAAAAAACATCGTCACACCTTATTTTGATCCCTTCTCACTTATTGCCAAGCTGGATTCGCCTTCGATGTAATATTACCTCTCGTTGTATGCGGGCTTTCGTATCTCGCTCGGGGCTATCAAATCTGCCATGATTCTTCCAGCAACACGTTTTGTATGGGCGTCAATTCACCGTCCATACACGTCTTGAGCGTTTCTTGCTCGACAACTATACGACTTTCGTGTTTTCGTAAGATTTCTGCCTGTCCGATGGACGATCTGATATTGTCTTCGGTGTCTTATGCGGTTTATGTTTCATTAAATTGTCTTCATCTCTTTTTAACAGTAAACATAAGGGGTTACTAAATTGACTGACACAAACCGGTTTCGACTATATTCTGACGTTTTGTCAAATTGGTCTCAATTGTTTTAACGCTTTTCATTAGTAAATAAGTTTGCTTAATACCGGTTTTTATCCCGTGTTTAGTCTTTGGTTCAATTTTTTGCTTTAAACTATTTTTTAGTCTTTGTCTTGATTGTTTGGTTTTAAACTTGTAATTAGTTTTTTGGTCTTCAGTTAATTTTTGCCTTTTTTTGTACCTCTCCAGTAAGAAATTGTTGATGCAACGTTGAACACAAAATTTGACCAATTGCAACAACAAGTTTTAGCCCGGTAAACATGCACGCGTAAAGCTGGGTAACTAACTAGTATCGTGCAGTCAACTATCGTAAAGTTTAAGGTATTACTAAAAAAATTCCCATCGAAAACAGGAAACTATTTCGTGATCTGGCTTTAAGCTTAAACTTTGTGATATTTTGTTTCAAACATAATATTCTTTTTATATGTTTTACATTGTAATAAACATTCCTCTATTATTAAAGTTATATGAAAAACATTAAACACATTGGCTTGGTGGGCATGCCAAATATCAGATGATATAAACTTGAGATTTCATCTTTCCAATTACGATTGTTGGTGGGTACGAAACGCCCATAGTAAAATAATCATCAGCCATCTTGTGGTTTCGAATTTCGTAAATTATTAAAACCATCCCTAAAACAGTTGCAAACCTTATCGAGCTGTTGTACTTTTTGACATATTTTTCCTCTTGAAAAAAAACAATGCGTTGTAAGCTTGAGAGCAAGTAGATAATTAAATACATGCCATAGACGTATCAAAACCGCCAAACAGTCAGCAATTGTGCTGTAACTTAGAAGGCGCATTCTTGCGTCCCCAACCGGTTTAAAAACCAGGTATACTTTCTGCTAGGTGGCTTACTGGAGTTTAAAACTCAGTCGCCGTTTCTCCCCAAATCTGTTTGAATAGGACTGTGTTCAAGGTTTTTGATTTAATCGCCAACCAAAAACTTCAGTTTCTTTAAATTGAAGCAAAACATTGTTATTATCAAATTATAACTAAAACCAAACAAAAACTATCTTAACATGTGGAAATTCTTGCATGATAATGTTATTTTAGTTGTAGTATTAAATGTACTTACTGTTTTTGGTTGATGTATCGGAACTCATGTTTCTTGATTATCCAGATTTGTTTTGCAGCAAACTGTTTGTTTGTTATTACCTAAAAGCTGTTGTAAGTTTCCAGAATTATAAAAAATTTACAGCATTCTGTCTTTTGGTAACAAAATATTATGATTGTAAACGTATAAACTGTTTTCGCTCTTTATTATACACTTTTTTTGCTTGTCTAGAAACACTAAGTTAAACTTCAAGTCAGTTTTAAAGTAAAATGCCTCCAAACAACTTTCAAAATAAACTATAACGCTTAACGCTTTTAAATGTCAAGGCCCCGCTGCAATATACTATCGAGTATTTTTTCAAAAAAAGTTTAAATATGTTTTTAGGTTGTACAGCTTGAGGGCAAGTTACAGTCGACTTATATGCCCTGTCTTCAATTACCCCAAAACCGATTATTCGTAAGATTAAATTTTACTGTAAATATAAATTTCATCTAAGCCTCCAGCTTTTCAACATCATATTTCAACGAATGCTTTCGTGGAAAGTGCAGAGACGTATTTTTACACCCAAAAACCCGGCCTAATTTGTATTTAATTGTATGGTTAAAAACATGTTTTTGAAAAATGATACATGAAACAAAATGTACATCGAGGACACCTACAATTACATTTTGGCGTTCCATGCATTTTGCGCTGAAGGCAAACCCAGAATTGATTCAAACGTTATTTTTTTACGAACAGACATGAAAACCACTGTCATATATATTATTTTTGACATTGCCCTCCTTGTTGGAATAATTGCAATTTTGCAGAATAGCAAGCTACGTTAGTTTCAACGCGACTGATATAAATAAATAAAAAATGCTTTTTGGTTCAAACTTCAATATACTTGTACGCAGGTTTTTTTAAGGTTTGGTTTGGGTGACCTCTAAGTAGTTTTAAGAGATCGCAAGTGTTTCATTTAAATACCAAAAAATAGCCATATTTGCCAAATTTTGGGGGTTTTGGGGGATTTTGGCCCCCCCCCCATTTTGGGAAACCGCTGGAGAAACGGTCCCCCAAAACACCTTAAAAAACACTGCTTGTACGGACTTTTTGATCGAAAATTTTGGTTTTTCGTATTTGGTGAGGGTAGTATAAAGTATTTCCAACCTGTGCGTCACAAGTTTGTAACTGGTCGCCACTATTTTCTTTTTAACAACATGTGCATTAAGGTACATTGACTTTCTTTCGTAAGAGTTGCCAAATTTAAGTGTGTTATTAAGAATTTCTTTGAAATAACTTTTGAAAACCATTCTGGATTGTGAGAAAAATAGCATTTTGGATTTTCATTGGGTGATAAAAAGTTTGTAAAATTAAATCTTCAGCGCATTTCGGCCGCTTCGAAAAAATGTTTGAGAAACAAATGTTTAAAACATAACCACACAGTGTCGCATTTGAGTAGGCGCGTTTTGTGCGGAACAGCAGAATCATACAAAATGGCGCAGGCGTGCGCGTAATAAAATTTAATCCAATGGAAAACCTTTTTGAATTCATTGACATTAAGTTTCAACTCTTCAGCCTGTAAGTCGAAACACAAGTTAAATGTTCTAGTAGTTTAAATATTGCGGTGCTTGGTAAAATTTAGAAGTGAATATATGATGCCTTGTGCAGGCATTTCTGCCGGTTGGTGGTGAACTGATCTGAAAGTTTTTGGTGGCGCCTTAGGCGACGTTGAACGAGTGTTTTCAGTCTGATATAGATTTACAGAGTGTTGGAGGCAGCGTTGTGTCTTCTAACCACTTATTTAGAAGGGGTTGTGGAAGTTGTAATGAGATTAAAACAGTTTTACCGCCCATTGTTAGAACTTCCTAACTTAGCTTTAATACATCAATATGTAGCTTATGACAAGAATAAACAGCAAATGTTGTGTGTGACAGACAACATCAGTTTAAAGTTTTGTCCAGAGTTTAGGTAGTAAAATACAGTTTTAACCCACAGAGTGCCGATGCAAACACATGGTGGACAAAAAAAAACTAAATTATAAACGTCGTGCTTTTGACGATTTGTTTAGGCTTTTCCATTTTTGAAAATTTATTGTTTTATTATTTTGTTCGGGTTTAAAATGCATTGTTAGGGATTTACTTTTTGTGATGTCAATAGAACTTAAGTTCCTTTATCGATAAAAAAAACATTTTAATGCGTTAACCGTAAGCAAAACTATTATCCAATAAAAATAGTGAATGTTTCCAAATGTAAATAATTATTTTATGTTTTGTCTTTCCGATTTAATGTATCCTATTTCAACATGCGCTTTCCAAAATTTGTACTGTATTAGGCAAGTTTAAAATAAATGCTCGTCTAATCTATAGAGCCAATCGCTTGAAAAGTTGCCTGACATGTCTTTATGTCGTCACAGTGGCTGTTGATTCGCTGGGGGCAATACGACAGTCATCGAGAACATGGGATTTCCTTGTCCAACGACCTGTTTATTGTGACGTGGTGTTATTTCTAGAAGTTGTAACTTTGTAACAGGTCTTTGTGAAACGTGTAAATCCCATTAATCCCTCTATTTCCCCCACGGAAAACTTAGTTTCACTGCCACGACTTTTATGGTCTAATTTGGCAATGTGTTGTTAGCATCACAGCTTCTTCAGTTTTTGCTTAGTGTTCAGTAAATATCCAGGTCTTAGAAAGTTTTTGAAGAAAGTTTCCGTTTTGTGGTGAAAATATGGTATTTCTAATGTGTAATTGCCGCTCTACAGAAAACGGGGTAATAGCCTTTTTATGTTTGTTTCAATTCTATTAGTTCTTTTGGCAAACAGTTTTGATTGATACAAGAGATATCTGATTTGGCAAGACCTTTTCGTTTTCGAAATCGCACTTAGATGAATTAGATATTGAACTGGCTACGCCCCATCCTTGGATCAAATTACTGGCCTGTATATAGATAATTTTCCATGGTATGCACAAATAGCCAAATTGCCACCTTTAAAAGCAGTTGCTCGTGAAATTTTAAGCCAAGTTATATAAGAATTGCTCTATATGACGCATTTCGTTATTACTGGACCATTTCCTGATGAAAACATAAGTAACTTTTGCGACTTTTATATTGATTAATCAGTAAGTAGATTTATTAAATAAAACTGAATACACTGACGTCGCTTTTTGTTGCTTAAATATTAAATACACTAATCAATCTTTTGATCAGTATAAGCTTAAAGATTTTGCGCAATTATTGAAAATTTTAGCTGATTTGCTGCGCCAACAAAGATATGTATTAACAACGAAGTCACGTATTACTTAACATGACGTCATCGGTTGTCATTAGCAACGCTGTTACGTACATATAATACCTAGGCAAAATTGTTGCGTCAATATTATCAGTGCGTGGCTAACCTAGTACCCCCCCCCCCCCCCCCCCCCCCCCCCCCCCCCCCCCCCCCCCCCCCCCCCCCCCCCCCCCCCCCTTCTCTGTAATTTTCTTTGATCTAACCGCACATCAAATCTAATTACATCAACAAATAGTCATTACCCCATGTTGCCAGAAAATTAAAATCTCCCCATCACTGTTCGTATTGTTGGTAAGGGGGCTTTCCCTCTTTCGTGGTCGTGATTATGAATTGTTGTCACTGTAAAGTTTGCCGTTGGAGGTCACAGCCGTTGCTGACCAATCAGAATCCAGCACGAGTCAGCTGAGAGAGCGCGGCAAAAAGGTGGAGTAGAATTTGACAGGAAAACAAGCAGTTGACAAGTGCGGAGGCATCAACGTTTTTGCAGATAAAGTATTTGCCGAATAAGTGTACAATTGTATGTGACAGCCAAGCCTTTTTGCGAAACAAAAAAAGAAATTTGAAATCATAAAGCAAAGGAGTCAGCAAGTTTAGTTTGTATGGTAAGACAGTACTGCATATTTTTGAGCACAAAGAAGAAAAACAGTAAAGCAGCAAAGAGAAAAGTTTTGCAACATCATGAAGTAATTTAAAGACTTAAAAGGTGATGTTACTCAATTGTTTACAACCAAAGCAGTTTTACAGCCAATCTATTTTAAATGTATCTCTTCTGTCTACGTTCAACTACATATTGTGTGTTGTTTTTCCAGGAAATTTACTGTAGCCTACCAGGTTGGTAGTGTTCTAGGGTAGCGGTACGCGACAAGCGACAACCGCAGTATGGTTTGTCGGCGACACGTGACATTTTGGTTGCTCCGTAGCATTCTGCTGATATTTGTGTCATGGAGCCCAGTGGTCGACGCCGTCCAAGCAAGTGAGTATCAGTCTGTGACTTTATGAATTCCGTTTTATTGCATAGTGAATTTCAAACTGTAACCCACTATTAGTTAAGAAACAGTTCGGTTATTTGCATCCTCCGGTTAATCGCAGAAACCATCTTGGTAACTTGGAGATGTTATTAATCACCACATCGTCTTGTTTTGCAAACATAAATATTTCTATTTTCTCTAATACGAGGAAAACGGTTAAACATGCATGTCATTTTGTTAATTTTTGCTTTGATAAAGCTAAAACTTGTGATCTTTTACTTATGGCCAGGGCTAGGGAGTCGGAGATTTTAGCGTGTTTATTCATTTAAGTCCTTAAGACAAACATCCGTTGTCGTTACAAAACTAAATTAGGATTTTGACTTGCGATTGGCCTATGAAACATGCATATTTGTGAAAGGCAAAAAAATGTTTTCAACTGAAGTGCATTGCAAATCATTTTTTTTACCCTCTCAACCGAAGTGACAACCGTGAGTTTTATACAATCCGACTCTATAACCCTGTTTATAGCAATCCCTCGTTAAAATTCGGTGTATCTTTATAAGTGACAAATTTTATTAGGAAGTCGCCCAAAGTTACCTAATCGTCAAATAAATAAGCTATTGCTGCCAGGCATAGTATCAAGTTTATAGAGCTCTTCTGGCAAATGTATTTTTATTCCGCATTCAGTGTTATTTACCCTTATGAAGACGACCTGTATAGGACGTCGAAACGTCGGAATAAAAATACATTTGCCAGAAGAGATTTATAAACTTGTTACCTAATCGTCTTCATAAAATTTTCGCCACACTTTTTTCAGTCAAATGCAGCGAATGGTATCTTCGTGCACCGAAAGGCGGAACTTTGAAATGTAGCCACAGTGGAGAAGAGGCATTAGATGGGACAGTTTGCGCATTAACTTGTGACACAAATACAGCTCCTTCACATGATGAAATCACTTGTCAAGCCGATGGAAGTTGGTACCCGACCAAAAGTCCAACCTGCGACCGTAAGTTTTTGTTTTGCTTTGCTGTTTTCTAGGGCATCTTTTTATTGTATTTGTAATTGAACCAAATAATTGGTTTGATAAACCAGATATGCTGGAATAGAATAGCAGGATACTGTTTATGCTATGAATAGATTTTTAACTTTGCTTTTGTAATTAAACATATCTGGAATTGCATAAAATTATTTTGTTAGACCTGTACTTTAAGTAACGAATTAGGAGTATATTTTGAATTATTTGTTTTCACTTGTGTACGATGTAGATCAACCGTCTTTAACATTTATAGACTTTTTGCGTTTTATAAGAACAGGTTTCTTAAAAAAAATTTGCTATGCATTAAATGCAAGGCTTTCTAGAAAGCGCCTTAGGCTATAAAAGCGGGAAGAGTTTCTAAACCTATTATATACGAAATATAATTTGCGGTGTAAACGAGTTTCAACACTTTAGTGTAAATTGTATTTGTTTCATCGAAGGCTGTTGATATTGTCCAAAAAGTTTAGAAGACTCATTTTAACATTTGAAATAACAAATGTCATTCTCTACTTGAAAAGATATTAGCTTGCCGGTTTGTGTCATAGTTTTTGAAACCGAAAATCGCGTTCCTATGTTTTAATTACACTGTAAAAAGTGACTTGCTTATATGCTTATATAGTTTTCAAACCTTTGCAATCCAACAAAATCCTCTAATTTGCCCTTTGGGTCTCTAAACCCCATTTTGAGAACTATTGCTGAAAACAAAAGGGGTAAAAGTCATTTACCAACAAATCAGTATTGGTTGCCGGGCACATCACATCAACAAACTTTTGCTCTTTCGGGATTTTTTTAAAACTCGTTAGCTACATTTTCATCAGGGTATTCAAAAAATATTTACAGTCATTTGTTTACAAACATGTATTTTTCATTTTAGCTGACGGGAGTGTTACAGTAATCGTCGTTCCAGCTGTAGTTGGAACTATCGTCGTTCTCTTTGTCGTTGGATTCGTGTACGCGCAAATGTCTAAGAGATGCCAGACCAATAAGAGGACACATGAAGAAGTGGACGTTGAGGGAGGAGGTGGTGGGGTCATCCGGCCGGGCAAGGAGTTCGCGGAGGCTCACAGGACATCCGGAGAGAGCTTTGCGCCAGAGAATCTTCCCGTGAAAGAGGTTAAAAAGAAAAAGAGGAAGCCTATAAAAAGTCCGAAAACTTCAAAGAGGATAGGAGGACGGATGGCTAGAAAATTCCGCATCACCGCTCCCGCTGGATTGCTCCGGAGGCGGATGAGGGGATTAAGATCTGGATGGAAGTCCTCCGGACCTAAACGTGTAGTCGGTCTTCCTCATGGAGTTGGAGAGTCATCCGTTTGTGGAGATGTTGATTGGCAGGAAAGATTAAGTGGATCTTCCGCTCCTGAATCCAGCTCTTCCGAGGAGGAATCAAGTTCATCTTCATCTGAGGAAGAAGTAGAAGAAAACACAGTCCCGGCTGAAATTGAAACTGTAGCTGTACCGGAGGAGCCAAGAAAGCCTTCCAGCTCTAAAAGTAAGAAGATTGCTCCCCCGCGCCCACCAGCTCCACGAGTTAAACCCTCCAGGTCCTCCGATCCTCATCACAGAAGATCTCGTCCCAAAAAGAACGCGTCCAGTGGTTATTCTTCGGACGATGCAAATCATAAGAAGAAGAAACACGGAAAATCATCATCAAGGCGTCCTCCGGATCACAAAAAGAAGAAGAGCAGCAGCAGCAAAACAAATGTTGTAAATCCATACGACAATTACCCAGTAGCTGGATCAGACCGCCAGTATCTTGATTTTGAGCACGATTATCGAAAAAACGAGCATTTCTACGAGGCGGGAGCCTATCATCCACAATATCACCCAGTAAAGTCGTTTCCAATTAAACCCGCGCATAAGAAGAAAGAAAAATCGGAAAAGGAGCGTAAAAAGTCCAAGGAGCGATCCCGGAAGAAGAGCAAAGATGGTGCGGATGATGCCAAGGACACTGCTGCAACTGGTGGTGTTAAGTATTACTCCATAAAACAGGATGAAGATGAGATTAGAAGGAATAAGAAAAGATCCAAGAGCCGAAGAAAAAGAAGCAAAGAACGGCGGGAAGAAGAAAAGGAGAAGAAACGGAGGAAGGACCACAAGGAGCGGGATCGGACTCGCAGAAGACGAGCAGAGTCGGAGAGGAGGAAAAGAAGACATGATTCCTCCCACAGGAGGAAGGATTCGAGAGATCGCAAGGAGCGGGGAAGAGATGAAAAGGACTCGCATCGTAGGAAGAAGAAATCTTCGCGCCCTAAAAAGTCCTCTGAAAGACACAGATCAAGTCGTAAAGTTGTAACATCTGATGAAGGTTAAATTGTTTTCAATTCTTTGTGTTTCTGCTCCATTGTTTAAAGCAGGGGTATGCAACCTGCGGCCCGTCGATTAAGGTTGTGCGGCCCGCGGAGACTCAGAAAATATCTAATATACTGGCAAACGAGTCCAATTATTCTACATTTTTGAGCATATTAATGCGCCCGGTGTTTTTTCTGCGGTCTTGCAATATGTGGTTAGAATCAAACGCTACCTGTACTTGTAGTTGAGCATTTGGGTACGCAACAAAGTAAAATCACCTTGTGTTATATAAAGGTGCGGCCCGCGATCTAATCTTGGCAATTGTATTTGGCCCCACAGTGACAAAGGTTGCACACCCCTGGTTTAAAGAATGCACACTTTACAGAACGACGCACTTGCCATGTTGATATCTGCAATATATTCTCATTTATAGTTTCGCCATTTTCTTTCCCCGTCCGTGCCTTTTTCTTTTTTCTCTCACATGCGCGCGAATAAATCTCTCGGAACCAGCAAGGCGTTAGACCAGATATACGAGTTTTTGACACCGAGTTACCGCCTGGGGCACGCCACTTAAAGGTTACCCAAGTTCAATTACAGAGATCCGCCTCATCGGAATGTCAACAGTTTGCAACGTAATAATGCCACATTGTTTGGTAACAAGTGTGTAGAAATTCCGACCATGTCAGATGTACCTTAACAGGAGTCCTACATGTCATATGATTTGTACTGTGACCTTTTTACTACAATAGTACGTGGAACAAATAATGTAAGTGTGCCCAGTTTACTGATAAGCTGTAATATTGTCCTTCCATACCAGTGGTTCTCAAACTATGGTACGCCGGAACTTTTTAGGTGGTACGCGGGTAGCTTTCTGTAATACCTAATTTAAGTCCGATTTAAAATTGCACCGCAACCGACCCAAGGTTTAGTATCATTAATCAACAGAAAAACATTTTTTAGTTTCTCAGCCGTTTTTACAATCCTGCATAAAAGTGCATCACACCTTAATTGGGCCAAGAACAATTACTTTTTGTCCTATTGAGACATCATAACACACATAGACAAAAGATTTTGTAAGACAAGTGTTGTGTCAATGTACATACATGTGCCAGAAAATGTATCGATTTGTTGTGTTGACCGCTACGATACAGGAACTTCATTGAAATTAAAGGACTGTGAAGGTGAATTAAAATGCTTTTAAATTTAAAGCGTAATAACGTATAATGCAAAAAACATGAAACATAAAAAGACCTGTGGTAAATTAAGTTGGGGGTCCGTCACTACAAAAAGGTTGATAACCACTGGTTGAGGTGGTACGCAACGATAGAAAAAGTTGCCCGGTGGTACGCTATCCGTATAAGTTTGAGAACCACTGTTCTATACGGATTTTAGTAGGCTACCTTTTTGTGCTACAGCTCGGTTGAAGCTAGGCATTGTTTATCGGATCGGTTTTCAATAAAACAATCAAATGTGGGGTTCATAAAAATTTGGTGATTTAGTGAAGAACATGGGCTTGGTTTTGGCGTAGAGGTGATAGGTATCACTGACAATCTATTTGTATCAAACGTGCAAGCATTATTTTTGCGCGACCTGTCAAGTAATCTCCCACGAAAACCCTGAACTTTTCCAACCCCTTTTGTATAATATATTCTTCAGAACAATTTTACAACCCGAAAATTACACTGAATTTTACCAAAGCGGCATAAAATGCCCAACGTAGTTGTATTTTTGTGTCCAGTGACAATGAAATGTCATGATTTAAAATTCAAAAAACTCGATTTAATGAGTAGTAGAATACGAAAGCATCAACATATACAGCTCTTCGCGTATTTATTAAAGACACTTCACAAACGTTACAATGAAAAGGGTAAAACTTAAATGCAACATGACACAATGTATTTGGACATTTCTTACTACCAGCTGAATTGTTTCTTTTCAAATACTGCAAGTAATAATTTCCACCGTTTTATGACACACAGATCCTTCTAAAGCAGGGGTGCACAACCTAGGGGGGGGGGGGGGGGGGGGGGGGGGGGGGGGGGGGGGGGGGGGGGGGGGGGGGGGGGGGGGGGGGGGGGGGGGGGGGGGGGGGGGGTGTAAAAACAACTCTTTTGCTAAATATTTTGACTTTCAAACTGCACCAAATAGATTTTGTAAGACTGAAAAAGACTTTACCAGCCTAGAAACCCCGTGCATCACACTTTATATACGCCTATTGTATGCAAATAAACAGTCACCTCTTGCGTCACAATATACATTATGACGTCATAAACAGCTCAGACTGGTCGTCAGACTGTTTAGCTCAATCTGTGGATCAAGTTCAGGGCTTTTTGGACGCCATTAGATGGTTTATGTATGTGGGACAAGCCCTATTTTCACATAATAAATTTAAAAACAAAAACAAGCAGGTAATTGGCGGCCGTTGGTGAAATAAAGATCTGCGATGCGGCCGTCTTTCCAAAAAGGTTGTGCACCCCTGTTCTAAAGCATTTTTTCACCATTTTTATTGCACATGCACCATTTTCAAATCTCAACTAAGATTTGAACCTTCAACCTTCTACACTTCTTGCTTTTCCTTAAGTTCAGCAATTCGGTAAATCATGATTTAACTCTTTAACATAGCGATCCCCATTTTTTAAAACCTGCATCGACGATGACGTATTCTTTATTACGTCATAGAGCAGTTCTCGAATAGGCTTGTTAAGCATACACAGCGGTGGTGACGTGTGCTCTGATCTCGTGACGTCATCAGCTTTGTGATTTCTGTGAAACGGACCGGAGACCATCTCTTCCGCTTCGAGGCACCTTAAACGTCCCAGGGGAAGCCCCAAGTGGTTAAGCACCTTTTTCATCTCCCCTCGGGGGTTTCCCTTGAGGTCTTCGTAGTTGACTATCATGCATGCGGGATTTCCCTCATGTGAGAAGTTGTTGCACAAGTTCAACCAACCGGGCATAAGGGATTTGAATTGGTAAATCTTTTTCGACGCGTAACTGTTCCAATCTGTCANCATAAGGGATTTGAATTGGTAAATCTTTTTCGACGCGTAACTGTTCCAATCTGTCAAAACAATGAGAGTTTAGATAGATTATTGAGTCTAAAACTGGTTGTCAAATTTCCAAGTTTGTCGCGAAACATTTGTTTTTGTGCAGTTCAGCTTTATAATCTAAAGTATTAGGTCTTGAAGACTTCATGACACTATGATCTTGTTTGCTACCAAAGCCAGTCTCGAATCACTTGAAATTGCAAGTTATCTCCTTGGACAACTTTTGTGTTTAAGCATGCAAGTGTGTCGCTACATAGTTTAGGGTGGAAAGTTAGAATGGTTTAACAGTCATTGGTTAAAACACTGATCACAAAAATTTAAACCTTTCTATAATATCAATCCCGACGTTTGATAAACTCGTTTATATAGATTGTGATTGTCCTGTTCGGTGCATAAACCTAGAACTTAAAAGCTGTAAATCGGGCAAGGTTCTGGTTTAAGCCTGAACAAAACGAAATTGATTCGGGCCTGACTTTGCACTCTTCTTTAATTCTGTCGCAATTTTCTTAACCTTCGTGCCTAACCTGGGCTTTGTCTTTTGGGTTCACTTACAACTCTATATTGGTGGTTACAAAAAAAACTTGTCAATCTACCAACGTTTTGTTACCTTTGCTTTTGTAATCCTCTGCGCTTGCAACTCCTGTATGGCCTTGGCCCTTCCTCCTGTTGAACTCGGACATTATCGAGCTGTAGGGACTTCGTAACACAAGAATGACGTCATCAAAAGTGCACCCGACCGCCCTCGCGTGTTCGATGTCGTGAACTTTTACACCGAACGTCATACTGTCGTTGCAAGAACTGAAAAAATACGAAATTGCATCGATTAAGTGTTTTTGCCAAAAAAAGTTGTTTTGTAACATTTGTATTCAAGTAATTGATGACGTCAGGGCAAGCAGTTTTGTAAACTTTTGCCGTAATGCAGTGGTTCCCAACCAAGGGAAAATTTCCCACTAGGGGGGAATTTGTATCACAATACCAATCTCTTCCTGGTTGTCTGTGCCATGTGTTATGGCTGCATTTGCCATATATGAGCTGAGAAAAAGAAAGGCCATAGATAGAGCTTATAATCGGAAGTTTAATTTCTATTCTAAGAATTACATTAAAAATATTAATGTAAACAATATTTTAGCAAACTAGATTTGTAGGGGGAAATTAGATTTGAAAATCGACTAAAAGGGGTGCACAGAACAAAAAAGGTTG
>QLIY01002318.1:0-20364 GCA_003260075.1 Phallusia mammillata | reverse complement strand
ACTTGGATTAAATTTAATAAACTGCAAGTCGATCTTAGTTCCCGAATCCGCTGGCAATTCGAATTATACCAAGTATTAGCACCCACGCTGGCTTTAATGTCGAAGTAGAGATTAAATACGAAGTGGTTGCTTGAACAAACGGACTGTACTAGTGATGAAAACGATTACAAAAATGAATTGCAAAACTCATTACGAGTACAATAGAAAAGAAAAAGGGGCTACGTCACAATGGACAATGCCTTAGTTAACGTTACAATGCTCCCAATGGTTGTTTTAATTGCTTGACACTGGTAAAGTTCACACCGGTTGGTTGATAGGTTCTTCCGATTAAGCGAGACCTTCGTGCCCCCCCTGAGAACCCCTCGTGGCCCCCCTGGGGGGCCATGGGCCCCGGTTGGCAACCGCTGGACTAAAGGCTGTCATTCTTTCCATGGTTAAAGTTATGTCAAAAGTTTGTGAATTCATTGACATAAAGTACTTTAAAAATGAATTTGATTGTAAACTGTGTTTTGTTCGTTCTATAAACCCTTTGATCTGTTTGTTATTTTTAATAAACAACATGATTTGTGACATATAATGGTTCTTGATATTACAATACTCACATTGTACATGCAAGCTTGTGACTTGACTTCTATTTTATAAAAGAACTTAAATGTTACAAGGTGCAAAACAAGATACTTGATATTGCTAACATTTCAAAAAGTTTACTTTTGGACTCTGNTTAAACGGTGGTCCGCCAAAAAATTTTTTTTTGAAAAGTGGGCCGTGAGGTGGAAAAGGTTGGGAAGCACTGTGTTAATGTACACAGTACAAGCAACATTGCAATTTTTCATGCTTTTTTATAATGCCAAATTCCAGATTATTACTAAGCGATTATCGAAAAATGTAAAAACTATGAAAATTGTAATGAATTTGAAAGCAAGCACAAAACACATCGTTAGTTACTTTTTTATGATTACAATAGGCTGGTGGCGGTGCCTTCGAAAACAGCAGGTCCGCTTGGTGCGCTAAGTGCGCTTAGTCCGCTTGGTACTTCGCTAGGTATACTACAGGTAACTCGTTTTAATGCAACAAAGCCCGGAAATATTGCAGGTAATCTTTTTTGAAGCGAGTAAACTCGTAGTTACTGCAATATAACATAATAATGCTGTAGGTGCTGATTTTAAGGTTGAGTTAGGGTGTGGGTTTGGGGTTTCAGGTTTTGGATGAGTGTTAAGACTACCGAAACACTTTTCCAGCATTATTTGCGTGTTTTAACGTTAACTGCGGTATTTACGGTTTGTCGCATAAAAACAGCACAGCTGCAGTATTTTCGAGTTACGTCGTACCTATTATGAGTTTAATCGCCCCAAAGAGAGTTACCTGCACTACTTTTAAGTTGCGTTGCACGAAAAAAGGTTACCAAGCGATGTACCCAGCGCACCTAGCGCACCTGCAGTATTCGAAGGCACCCCCACGGGGTGAGTTGTTACAACAGAGCATCAACCAGAAAACATGAAATATTTTTTTTACAAGTCCCAATTTATTTTGTTGGTAACATGTTTACTAGACCTGGGGGCATATCAAACTTCATACAACAAAACCATGATGATCTGAAAAATAATTTAACCCCAAAATTGCAGCAAAACAAATTTTGTAACAACCCACCCCACTCTCCCCCTCACCATGCCGAAAATAATTTTGTTGATGATAAAAAAAATAACACTTGGTCTTATCTTTTAACCCCTTAAAAAGGTTAGCAATAACGTTTTGCTTAACGTAAACGTCAAAAAAACAGACCCCATAAATTTATGTCAAGATGTCCGATCTCAAACTTAAAAAAACGGTTGTTAAAATTACGTTTTGAAAACGGCTAATCAAAAACGTAAAAAATAAGTTGTTATTTTTGGTTGTTGTTACGTTGACACCAACGTTGTTTTGGACGTTAATAACGAGTAAAAAGGAGTCCACAAATTAACGTACACATAACATTTTAAAATTACGTTTTAAAAACGGCTTATCAAAAACGTAAAAAGGAGGTTGCTTTTTTGGTTGTTGTAACGTTGACATCAACGTTGTTTTGGACGTTAATAACGAGTAAAAAGGAGTCCACAAATTAACGTACACATAACATTTTAAAATTACGTTTTGAAAACGGCTAATCAAAAACGTAAAAAATTAGTTGTTATTTTTGGTTGTTGTTACGTTGTTTTGGACGTTAATAAAGAGTCCACAAATTCACGTACACATAACATTTTATGAACACGTAAATGGAACTTTACGGAACCCCAAAAATAACGTTATATGACCGTCTCTGGGTTACTTCCCTCTGTGTGTGTTTTATGGCATATCAGTTTTGCCACGTCTCCTTTCATGTTGTGTCGCTTGTGGCCACCCGTTAGTCGTGGTTTGCCTCAGTGCTTCGCAGTGGTTTAATTTGTACAGTTTTAATTTTGATCATTGTTTTAACTATTTTATTTTTTTTCACTTTTTATCGACAGTCCACTCCATTTTTGCTTTTTGCAGAAACTGACGATGCCTATTTATTATGGCGAAATATATATTTCTGTTATTAAAAGAAACGAGTTATGCTTTTTATATGTTTTTATGAAACATTCCAAGGGGGGGGGGGGGGGGGGGGGGGGGGGGGGGGGGGGGGGGGGGGGGGGGGGGGGGGGGGGGGGGGGGGGGGGGGGGGGGGGGGGGGGAATGTTTCTTTTAAGATGGGATGCAAACAAGTTTGATAGATATGTTTGGCGGTGTCCTTCTGGGGTACGCAATTTCTTAGTTCTTTTTCTCAGTGTTGGAGTGAATTTTTAATGATTTTTAGAGTTGTAGACAAATTGTGTCTCTACGTGGATCGTTTTTTGGAAAAAGTCATCTGACGGTATGTCAGTTGATAACATTCTTATACTTTTGGACACGGGACGTCACTCAAAACGTGGTAATGCTAGAATATTCAACAAGGTTTGCATCGATTGGTGTAATTTTCTGCGTGAGGTAGGAGAGCTTGTACTTTTTTGTTTTTAAATGACTACATTTCAATTACATCAAACCGCAGATATCCATTGACAAGGACACATTGTGAAGAAAAAGCGGCTTCAACGCTCAGGCCAGATCCGTTTGCGAGCAACGGGTATGTTGTATTAGTTGTACTAACTGTTTTTTTAGGGAACGCTTCCTTAAACTCGTTGCTTTTAGGGACCGAGCAACCCCCGAGGGAATGATAGCTCAGAGAGTTGCTCCCCAAACGAAAATCTGGTCTGATGATTTGGCAGGATACAATAACTTGTCACGTAAGAAAGCTTCTATATTCCTGATACACGTCTAATTATAATAACTACATACAATTGTTTTAGGTATGCCGCAGCAGCATACACACCGCACTGTTAACTACTCGCATAAGTTTGTGTCTCCTAACGGAGTTCATGCCAAGAAAATGTAAAAGAATGAACGGGGCCTATGGGGAGTTTATTCGTTTCTACATTGATCGGAAAGTGGCTCCACAGAAATCAGTCGGAGGTTAACGAGAACAGTCACACAAAATCTCTACTCCATTTGGGAAGATGCGACCATTAGCAATAGCCTAAATACTGCTTGCGCATCGTGGCACTAAAGAGCGAGAGTTTTTTTGCTATTATCGCTTTCTAAGAATTTCGTACATTTTTTAAACTAGAAAGTGGTTTGCTGAATTACAATTAAAAAAGATTTGTGAGACCATATTCACAATNTACTTTTGGACTCTGAACAACTGTTTTGTTCACTTCAGAAACAAAGATGTCACCAATTTAGCAAATTTTGATTGGAATTTCTGAATCGTGATGAGCAAAATTGTTTTAATTGATTATAACTCAAAATAAATAGTTAAGATGAGTAAAAGTGTTTTTATTATATTTATGTTACAAAACACACAATAAAAGAAATTGTCACATTTGCGGATGTGGAAACCTCCTAAAGTACTGTAACAACTCACCCCAACCATGGGGTCGGTGCCTTCGAAAACAGCAAGTCCGCTTGGTGCGCTTAGTGCGCTTGGTACTTCGCTAGGTATACTACAGGTAACTCGTTTTAATGCAACAAAGCCCGGAAATATTGCAGGTAATCTTTTTTGAAGCGAGTAAACTCGTAGTTACTGCAATATAACATAATAATGCTGTAGGTGCTGATTTTAAGGTTGAGTTAGGGTGTGGGTTTGGGGTTTCAGGTTTTGGATGAGTGTTAAGACTACCGAAACACTTTTCCAGCATTATTTGCGTGTTTTAACGTTAACTGCGGTATTTACGGTTTGTCGCATAAAAACAGCACAGCTGCAGTATTTTCGAGTTACGTCGTACCTATTATGAGTTTAATCGCCCCAAAGAGAGTTACCTGCACTACTTTTAAGTTGCGTTGCACGAAAAAAGGTTACCAAGCGATGTACCCAGCGCACCTAGCGCACCTGCAGTATTCGAAGGCACCCCCACGGGGTGAGTTGTTACAACAGAGCATCAACCAGAAAACATGAAATATTTTTTTTACAAGTCCCAATTTATTTTGTTGGTAACATGTTTACTAGACCTGGGGGCATATCAAACTTCATACAACAAAACCATGATGATCTGAAAAATAATTTAACCCCAAAATTGCAGCAAAACAAATTTTGTAACAACCCACCCCACTCTCCCCCTCACCATGCCGAAAATAATTTTGTTGATGATAAAAAAAATAACACTTGGTCTTATCTTTTAACCCCTTAAAAAGGTTAGCAATAACGTTTTGCTTAACGTAAACGTCAAAAAAACAGACCCCATAAATTTATGTCAAGATGTCCGATCTCAAACTTAAAAAAACGGTTGTTAAAATTACGTTTTGAAAACGGCTAATCAAAAACGTAAAAAATAAGTTGTTATTTTTGGTTGTTGTTACGTTGACACCAACGTTGTTTTGGACGTTAATAACGAGTAAAAAGGAGTCCACAAATTAACGTACACATAACATTTTAAAATTACGTTTTGAAAACGGCTAATCAAAAACGTAAAAAATTAGTTGTTATTTTTGGTTGTTGTTACGTTGTTTTGGACGTTAATAAAGAGTCCACAAATTCACGTACACATAACATTTTATGAACACGTAAATGGAACTTTACGGAACCCCAAAAATAACGTTATATGACCGTCTCTGGGTTACTTCCCTCTGTGTGTGTTTTATGGCATATCAGTTTTGCCACGTCTCCTTTCATGTTGTGTCGCTTGTGGCCACCCGTTAGTCGTGGTTTGCCTCAGTGCTTCGCAGTGGTTTAATTTGTACAGTTTTAATTTTGATCATTGTTTTAACTATTTTATTTTTTTTCACTTTTTATCGACAGTCCACTCCATTTTTGCTTTTTGCAGAAACTGACGATGCCTATTTATTATGGCGAAATATATATTTCTGTTATTAAAAGAAACGAGTTATGCTTTTTATATGTTTTTATGAAACATTCCAATATTATCCTGATCGGAAGCAAGAATGTTTCTTTTAAGATGGGATGCAAACAAGTTTGATAGATATGTTTGGCGGTGTCCTTCTGGGGTACGCAATTTCTTAGTTCTTTTTCTCAGTGTTGGAGTGAATTTTTAATGATTTTTAGAGTTGTAGACAAATTGTGTCTCTACGTGGATCGTTTTTTGGAAAAAGTCATCTGACGGTATGTCAGTTGATAACATTCTTATACTTTTGGACACGGGACGTCACTCAAAACGTGGTAATGCTAGAATATTCAACAAGGTTTGCATCGATTGGTGTAATTTTCTGCGTGAGGTAGGAGAGCTTGTACTTTTTTGTTTTTAAATGACTACATTTCAATTACATCAAACCGCAGATATCCATTGACAAGGACACATTGTGAAGAAAAAGCGGCTTCAACGCTCAGGCCAGATCCGTTTGCGAGCAACGGGTATGTTGTATTAGTTGTACTAACTGTTTTTTTAGGGAACGCTTCCTTAAACTCGTTGCTTTTAGGGACCGAGCAACCCCCGAGGGAATGATAGCTCAGAGAGTTGCTCCCCAAACGAAAATCTGGTCTGATGATTTGGCAGGATACAATAACTTGTCACGTAAGAAAGCTTCTATATTCCTGATACACGTCTAATTATAATAACTACATACAATTGTTTTAGGTATGCCGC
This sequence comes from Phallusia mammillata, assembly GCA_003260075.1. Lineage (NCBI taxonomy): Eukaryota > Metazoa > Chordata > Ascidiacea > Phlebobranchia > Ascidiidae > Phallusia > Phallusia mammillata. The sequence goes on along the minus strand of QLIY01002318.1, from coordinate 14,239 downwards.
AGCAGCATACACACCGCACTGTTAACTACTCGCATAAGTTTGTGTCTCCTAACGGAGTTCATGCCAAGAAAATGTAAAAGAATGAACGGGGCCTATGGGGAGTTTATTCGTTTCTACATTGATCGGAAAGTGGCTCCACAGAAATCAGTCGGAGGTTAACGAGAACAGTCACACAAAATCTCTACTCCATTTGGGAAGATGCGACCATTAGCAATAGCCTAAATACTGCTTGCGCATCGTGGCACTAAAGAGCGAGAGTTTTTTTGCTATTATCGCTTTCTAAGAATTTCGTACATTTTTTAAACTAGAAAGTGGTTTGCTGAATTACAATTAAAAAAGATTTGTGAGACCATATTCACAATCTGTCGCTGTCACAAGCACATCTTTGTCGTCAGTTGTGTTATTTGTACTTATAAGCAACGTTACGTCTTCATGCAAAATTGAAAAATAAACTCGAGAATTTCATACAATGCTATTGTTTCAGGGCAACTTAATTCTCTTTGTCTGAAATTTCCGAAACACCATCACACTGCAGTCGGCCTATGCCTGTTTAAGAGGCCTATGCTGTTTGTTGCTTCTCTCATTTGTTATAAATGTACCCCTATTTCTTCCAGAGGTGAACTACTGAGCTGTATCTTACATCCTCTTTGTATTCTTTGTCATTATAATGGAGCATCATCATCATGAATTTGCGGACTTAAACTTAACACTGCCATCTGTGAAATTTGTTCCTCAATTAAATTTACTTTGTTGTGTTTATTTATGCATGACTGGTTTTAATGCTTGAGGGTACGTCAATGAATGACTATGTGTTAGAGTTTGAACATTTGAATCATAAACTAACCCTTCATGACATGCTTTTAAGCTAACTAACAAATGGTAGTGTACCAAAACGCGAGAAAATGGGTATAAACAGTTAAACATAGTACAGAGTTAAACCGAAGTCACCTACCAAGAAAGACATGTTTCAACTAACAAGTTTTAAAACAGGTGGACTAAAGAAAAAGGAAACTTAACACCGGTGCATGGCACGTTAGTAAAGTTTTTTGCTGGTCCCTACGTTAAAACGCACAAACTCGTACCCGAAACCATCCCAGCAACAAGCATTATGGACATTCCGGTTAGGCTTTTGCAGTCGGCTGGAAACACTTATTGAAACCAATAGGACTCATTGACAGTAAAGACTACCTGTTGCAGCCTGTCAACTGCTTGATGTCGTCTGTGAGTTACCAAACATTTAGGAAATTGCATTAGGAGAGTACTTTTTTCACAACTTACGATTCAACGACGATGTAACGGAGGTGTGGATTTAAACTGAAACTGGCAAGATTCGAAATTTGGATTGCGAAACATGCGTCGACAACAAAATTTGGTTTGGCTATAAAATCTTAGGCTTGGGTGAAATACACAGGGTGGCGAATAGACGAAAGCAGATAAATGAATATGTCATTTTTCAAAATTGTGTGTGCTGATTGTTTATGTCACTTTTGGTTCTTATGGTTTGTTTGCAAAAGTGCGGTGACAACCAGACATGCTTTATTTGCCGAGGGTTTGGAATCGACGATGAATGAGAAGGCAATTATCGACTACTGGCATTTGGGCACAGTGCAACAGCGGATGAGTCATTAATGAAGTCGTGAATTTGGAACGGTTACAAGAATTTCAATTGCAGGTTAAGTCTGTCAAACATCAATTATGTGAAAATAATACCAAGTGTAGCTGAACAAAGAAAATTCTGATGCTTAAACCAAATTTCCCAATTATGCGAAGCGTAGCTAGACCAGAAAACAAGTTTTGCATCAAAAAGCACGACGCCTGGGTAATTTCGTTCAAAAGATTTTTTACCGTTACCCTTTTCCTGTCGTAATAAAAGGTTGAATTATGTACATTTCTTCACAGGTAAATGTCAAGACATTGCAGCGATTCTGTAAAAAAATCAGTTGATACAGACAGGACTAGTTGCTCTCTGAGTATATTCAAGGTGCAGCCAGGCAGTTTGCCAAAGAAAATAAAACACCCAGCAAGTTGGAGCCGGGATGTACTTTCTATCGCATGAAGAGATTGGTTTCAAGGCTTTAACGTAGCAATTTTTTCGAACAATAAAACCAAATTCAATTTGCAAGTCACGAAATTTAACTGTGATATAAAACTGGAGTGAGGACAACCGTCTGAAAACCAGTCAAAGTTGGTGCCACAAAAGGTTTGAAACGTATTGGGGCTACAACATCTGGTTTGCTGTAATACCAGTGGCAATTATTTTGTTCATTATAGGGATCATTTTGTAACAAACCCAGCAAATCCAAGTTAAATTCCTGCAATGAAATCCAAAAAGACTTTTAATTCTAAACAAATAGCAACAGCAGATTGTAGTTGTATTAGTTTGTAGGAACAAGTTATCAAATTCATGTACAGATGAAAGTTGGGTCAAACGTTCTTTGTGCCCGGGATAGTACTGAAAAACTGCCTGTGCTGAAAAAAAAATCGCCCTTATGTCTGTGACTCGTGCAATTAGTTTTTTCATGTTACCTTTTGTTACATTCAGTGTACTGTTTAAAATAACATAAGAAAAGAACATAAAAACCCACATGAAATACTCACCCCACCACCACGCGAGTTGTTGACCTCATCCCACACGCATCAATATTTACTAAACACAGAACTGTGGGACACACAAATACAACAGCAAAAGTTTGTCCAACTACTAGAAGACGTGAAAAAGTCAAGCTTTAAGCTTTGCGGGCGTTTTAATTTTTGTCTTGAGACACATTCGCCTTTGAAGATACAAATATTTAAATAACACGTTTTACATTGTTACTACATATTTTATAAACTTGAGAGCAGTGGTTCTTTCAAACTTTTTAAGTTTGCTGACTGGTAAATTTTCAAAACAAATTTTGCGGTTCGGTGGGTTTCAAAATCAACCCAGGGTGTAATCACGACAAAAAATGCAATTCAAAAGAAGTATGAAAAATTCAATTTAATGAGAAGTTTTCTGCTGTCTGTTTAATATCATACTTGTTCAACGCGATTCTATTGATGTTTTTGCAAGGAAGCAAGTGTTGACCTCCACACGATTTCTCTGCCTTTAACATCTTGTATTTTGCAATTTAGATATAATAAAGTTGTAATATATTTGGCGGACCGGCGGTTGAGAACCACTGCTTGTAAGCAACTTTATGTTTTATAAACTCTGGAAATTCTTCACATAATTTAGCAACGGTTTCAAAATCTAGATATGAAATTATTTAGAATTTGCTGTGTTTCTTACAGAAGTTTGAAAGGACTACACCAAGCAGGCCATAAACCAACACGATTTGAAATGTTGGAGAAATCTCGCCACTGCTCAGTGGCTTAATCAATTGCCTTACCAATGTTTAAAACTGCGTTGTATCTATTGGATATGTAAAGCGTGGTCTTCGTCCCCTGACGAATGTATCGCGTACCACAGGTACCGATAGTCCAGTAACCGAGTGTCGTTCCCCTGGGCATCGAGCCCCGAAAGGTATTTCAGGAGCAGCAAAATCAAACGCCAACCAGTCAACGTTCTGCCTTTGAGCACGTTGATAGAACCACACCGCCTCCTTATTGACACACAGTCTGTCTCTTTGAACCACCTGAGGGAAATCTCCTTTTCATACAAGACAGAACGAAACTGCTGGAGGTATCTGGATAGGTGATAATCAGGACCAAAGATAGTGGCGTCGTAGAATTCCGAATATTTGGGAACGTTTTTGACCTCACAGGTATTAAGACACCACAGCCAGGTTTGATTAGGCGCCCACCACTTGTATAAAAAAGGAAACAAAGGATGAGACACCGCGGCGTTGCCTAGAATCTAGGCCCTAGATAACGTCTCTCGGAATCAGACAACTCTAGGGCCGTATTTGAAGGATCTTCAAAATCTGACAGATCATCTTGCATTTCTGCTAGCTGCCCGTATGTGCCTGGCACAGCCTCAGGTAGATCGTAGTTAGAAGAATCACTAAGTTCGCATTCTAAAATGCCTTCGTCGATTTCTTCTTGGTCAATCAAGTTATTCTCAACAGTAGACAATATTGCAACTCGTAACTGTACTGCATAACATCTTTGTCCACAAAGTGTTTAATCCTTCTCTGTAATTTTTATGTACACACCAAGTCTCATTTTCTCAAGGTAAAATAGAAGGCCGAGATGCAATAAAACACTAGTTTTTATAGTTAGATTTTCCCTTTTTTTACGATTATTACCAAGAAACCCCTTTTTTAAATCACATTAGTTTTAGTTTGTTTTAACTTAACAACTTGCAAAAATGCAAAGCGCGAAATATCGGCTGCAATAAATTGCGCAACTATTTCGCAATAACCAGCTTGCGCAACTGCCCAGCATATGGCCAGGCGGCTCTGGCACAACAGGAAAACGGGTACATGAACTAGTGTGGGACTAGCGACACTAAACATAAAATTCCAACCATTACTGAATCACAAGCAGACACGAGCAAGTAAATAACGCAACTCAATATCCCATGTCGCCAGCAGGCATATGGATTTCACAGTTCTGCAATGTTGACAATTTCATTGCAGACGAACACATTACAATAGTGAGAAACATATTTGCAAGAATTGCAGCGTTTGTAACATTATCCAAACTTAAAATTTTCCATCGCTTAATGCTTAGCCCAACCAAAGTGCTAAAACGATGGTTTGAAAACACGTGGCCGCTACAGATATGAAACAACATTTCAGTTATATCATTGGTTTTGTTTAACTTTCTTTAAAAAAGTTGATGAATGGAGCACTAGCCCACTCCAGGATTACTGTACGCTAAAGAATTTCTCACGAAAATTTTCATAACTTTTTCAAACACTTCCTAAATGTGTCGTTATAACTGGTACAAAACTCTGAACGTGTGGAATACTCACTTATCACAACTATTGAAATGTCACAGTTTTGTAAGTTACTGGCGTTGTTTTCATAGCTGCTGCATTCTTCACCTACAGCTACAATTGTACTGATGTTGCAAGACAAGCAATTGCTTTATCCATATCTCGAAGTTGATAGTTGTAGTGACAATTGATGTGCTATTCTGGCTTTGCAGATTTTCTTTCTTTGGCACAGCAAGCAATTCGGGTCTAGTGTACAATTGTACGTACATAGGTTAATGACGTCACAACATAGTTAAGGTCATATTATGACGTCATGCAAAATTTCAGCTCTCTATGACGTCACTAACATCCTCTTACGTCAACATCAACCTCTTACGTCGTCATTGCAACGGAGTCTGTAATAGCAACGGCTAGAACAGTAATTAGGTACAGTAACTAAAAAGCGTCATGAGGAAAACAAAGTTTTGAGCAAACAAACTTACCTTTTTTATGTTATCTATGCGTATTTGCCACAAAAACTGCTTTCTTGTGCATTTCTACAATAAAAGATATGTTTAACACCGAACTCATTGCAAAAATGTTAATCAAAGTGAAGCAAAGAATAATTTTAGAACGTTGATTTCTATAACTTATGACGTTATTGGGTTCCTTTTTTATACTTTTCAACAACGGGATTTCCCCAATGTAAAAAGAATGAATGGCAAGGCAAATAAGATTATGTTTGTGAGGCTACATCTCGGCTCTGAGACGAGCGAGAGACAAGCGGTAGCCAGTGTATGAAAGGTGTGTGCACCTACTATCGATCGAGACCCCCCTGGACATGCTGTCCCTTAAGGGCGCCACACAGCGGGTGAAGCGACAAAACCTGTTTTTTAAAAATCGAAACAATGACGTAACACAAAAATCAGTGAACCAAATCGGTCGGGCAGGGTGGCAAAAAATGAAGACAGGCCTCCTATAAGTGACTGCAAAGTTTCAGCCAAAACACGTTTGAATTGTTCGTTCAGCGAGCCGACAAAGTGACATACCTCGCCGCTAGGCAATACCCTATAGTGCCGGGCCGCACCAAGTGTAGAATCGTACGTAAAATCGGCCATGTTTGTGAGGCTACATCTCGGCTCTGAGACGAGCGAGAGACAAGCGGTAGCCAGTGTAGGAAAGGTGTGTGCACCTACTATCGATCGAGACCCCCCTGGACTTGCTGTCCCCTAAGGGCGCCACACAGCGGCTGAAGCGACAAAACCTGTTTTTTAAAAATCGAAACAATGACGTAACACAAAAATCAGTGAACCAAATCGGTCGGGCAGGGTGGCAAAAAATGAAGACAGGCCTCCTATAAGTGACTGCAAAGTTTCAGCCAAAACACGTTTGAATTGTTCGTTCAGCGAGCCGACAAAGTGACATACCTCGCCGCTAGGCAATACCCTATAGTGCCGGGCCGCACCAAGTGTAGAATCGTACGTAAAATCGGCCATGTTTGTGAGGCTACATCTCGGCTCTGAGACGAGCGAGAGACAAGCGGTAGCCAGTGTAGGAAAGGTGTGTGCACCTACTATCGATCGAGACCCCCCTGGACTTGCTGTCCCCTAAGGGCGCCACACAGCGGCTGAAGCGACAAAACCTGTTTTTTAAAAATCGAAACAATGACGTAACACAAAAATCAGTGAACCAAATCGGTCGGGCAGGGTGGCAAAAAATGAAGACAGGCCTCCTATAAGTGACTGCAAAGTTTCAGCCAAAACACGTTTGAATTGTTCGTTCAGCGAGCCGACAAAGTGACATACCTCGCCGCTAGGCAATACCCTATAGTGCCGGGCCGCACCAAGTGTAGAATCGTACGTAAAATCGGCCATGTTTGTGAGGCTACATCTCGGCTCTGAGACGAGCGAGAGACAAGCGGTAGCCAGTGTAGGAAAGGTGTGTGCACCTACTATCGATCGAGACCCCCCTGGACTTGCTGTCCCCTAAGGGCGCCACACAGCGGCTGAAGCGACAAAACCTGTTTTTTAAAAATCGAAACAATGACGTAACACAAAAATCAGTGAACCAAATCGGTCGGGCAGGGTGGCAAAAAATGAAGACAGGCCTCCTATAAGTGACTGCAAAGTTTCAGCCAAAACACGTTTGAATTGTTCGTTCAGCGAGCCGACAAAGTGACATACCTCGCCGCTAGGCAATACCCTATAGTGCCGGGCCGCACCAAGTGTAGAATCGTACGTAAAATCGGCCATGTTTGTGAGGCTACATCTCGGCTCTGAGACGAGCGAGAGACAAGCGGTAGCCAGTGTAGGAAAGGTGTGTGCACCTACTATCGATCGAGACCCCCCTGGACTTGCTGTCCCCTAAGGGCGCCACACAGCGGCTGAAGCGACAAAACCTGTTTTTTAAAAATCGAAACAATGACGTAACACAAAAATCAGTGAACCAAATCGGTCGGGCAGGGTGGCAAAAAATGAAGACAGGCCTCCTATAAGTGACTGCAAAGTTTCAGCCAAAACACGTTTGAATTGTTCGTTCAGCGAGCCGACAAAGTGACATACCTCGCCGCTAGGCAATACCCTATAGTGCCGGGCCGCACCAAGTGTAGAATCGTACGTAAAATCGGCCATGTTTGTGAGGCTACATCTCGGCTCTGAGACGAGCGAGAGACAAGCGGTAGCCAGTGTAGGAAAGGTGTGTGCACCTACTATCGATCGAGACCCCCCTGGACTTGCTGTCCCCTAAGGGCGCCACACAGCGGCTGAAGCGACAAAACCTGTTTTTTAAAAATCGAAACAATGACGTAACACAAAAATCAGTGAACCAAATCGGTCGGGCAGGGTGGCAAAAAATGAAGACAGGCCTCCTATAAGTGACTGCAAAGTTTCAGCCAAAACACGTTTGAATTGTTCGTTCAGCGAGCCGACAAAGTGACATACCTCGCCGCTAGGCAATACCCTATAGTGCCGGGCCGCACCAAGTGTAGAATCGTACGTAAAATCGGCCATGTTTGTGAGGCTACATCTCGGCTCTGAGACGAGCGAGAGACAAGCGGTAGCCAGTGTAGGAAAGGTGTGTGCACCTACTATCGATCGAGACCCCCCTGGACTTGCTGTCCCCTAAGGGCGCCACACAGCGGCTGAAGCGACAAAACCTGTTTTTTAAAAATCGAAACAATGACGTAACACAAAAATCAGTGAACCAAATCGGTCGGGCAGGGTGGCAAAAAATGAAGACAGGCCTCCTATAAGTGACTGCAAAGTTTCAGCCAAAACACGTTTGAATTGTTCGTTCAGCGAGCCGACAAAGTGACATACCTCGCCGCTAGGCAATACCCTATAGTGCCGGGCCGCACCAAGTGTAGAATCGTACGTAAAATCGGCCATGTTTGTGAGGCTACATCTCGGCTCTGAGACGAGCGAGAGACAAGCGGTAGCCAGTGTAGGAAAGGTGTGTGCACCTACTATCGATCGAGACCCCCCTGGACTTGCTGTCCCCTAAGGGCGCCACACAGCGGCTGAAGCGACAAAACCTGTTTTTTAAAAATCGAAACAATGACGTAACACAAAAATCAGTGAACCAAATCGGTCGGGCAGGGTGGCAAAAAATGAAGACAGGCCTCCTATAAGTGACTGCAAAGTTTCAGCCAAAACACGTTTGAATTGTTCGTTCAGCGAGCCGACAAAGTGACATACCTCGCCGCTAGGCAATACCCTATAGTGCCGGGCCGCACCAAGTGTAGAATCGTACGTAAAATCGGCCATGTTTGTGAGGCTACATCTCGGCTCTGAGACGAGCGAGAGACAAGCGGTAGCCAGTGTAGGAAAGGTGTGTGCACCTACTATCGATCGAGACCCCCCTGGACTTGCTGTCCCCTAAGGGCGCCACACAGCGGCTGAAGCGACAAAACCTGTTTTTTAAAAATCGAAACAATGACGTAACACAAAAATCAGTGAACCAAATCGGTCGGGCAGGGTGGCAAAAAATGAAGACAGGCCTCCTATAAGTGACTGCAAAGTTTCAGCCAAAACACGTTTGAATTGTTCGTTCAGCGAGCCGACAAAGTGACATACCTCGCCGCTAGGCAATACCCTATAGTGCCGGGCCGCACCAAGTGTAGAATCGTACGTAAAATCGGCCATGTTTGTGAGGCTACATCTCGGCTCTGAGACGAGCGAGAGACAAGCGGTAGCCAGTGTAGGAAAGGTGTGTGCACCTACTATCGATCGAGACCCCCCTGGACTTGCTGTCCCCTAAGGGCGCCACACAGCGGCTGAAGCGACAAAACCTGTTTTTTAAAAATCGAAACAATGACGTAACACAAAAATCAGTGAACCAAATCGGTCGGGCAGGGTGGCAAAAAATGAAGACAGGCCTCCTATAAGTGACTGCAAAGTTTCAGCCAAAACACGTTTGAATTGTTCGTTCAGCGAGCCGACAAAGTGACATACCTCGCCGCTAGGCAATACCCTATAGTGCCGGGCCGCACCAAGTGTAGAATCGTACGTAAAATCGGCCATGTTTGTGAGGCTACATCTCGGCTCTGAGACGAGCGAGAGACAAGCGGTAGCCAGTGTAGGAAAGGTGTGTGCACCTACTATCGATCGAGACCCCCCTGGACTTGCTGTCCCCTAAGGGCGCCACACAGCGGCTGAAGCGACAAAACCTGTTTTTTAAAAATCGAAACAATGACGTAACACAAAAATCAGTGAACCAAATCGGTCGGGCAGGGTGGCAAAAAATGAAGACAGGCCTCCTATAAGTGACTGCAAAGTTTCAGCCAAAACACGTTTGAATTGTTCGTTCAGCGAGCCGACAAAGTGACATACCTCGCCGCTAGGCAATACCCTATAGTGCCGGGCCGCACCAAGTGTAGAATCGTACGTAAAATCGGCCATGTTTGTGAGGCTACATCTCGGCTCTGAGACGAGCGAGAGACAAGCGGTAGCCAGTGTAGGAAAGGTGTGTGCACCTACTATCGATCGAGACCCCCCTGGACTTGCTGTCCCCTAAGGGCGCCACACAGCGGCTGAAGCGACAAAACCTGTTTTTTAAAAATCGAAACAATGACGTAACACAAAAATCAGTGAACCAAATCGGTCGGGCAGGGTGGCAAAAAATGAAGACAGGCCTCCTATAAGTGACTGCAAAGTTTCAGCCAAAACACGTTTGAATTGTTCGTTCAGCGAGCCGACAAAGTGACATACCTCGCCGCTAGGCAATACCCTATAGTGCCGGGCCGCACCAAGTGTAGAATCGTACGTAAAATCGGCCATGTTTGTGAGGCTACATCTCGGCTCTGAGACGAGCGAGAGACAAGCGGTAGCCAGTGTAGGAAAGGTGTGTGCACCTACTATCGATCGAGACCCCCCTGGACTTGCTGTCCCCTAAGGGCGCCACACAGCGGCTGAAGCGACAAAACCTGTTTTTTAAAAATCGAAACAATGACGTAACNCCGGCCCGACCGATTTTGTGTCTTTTGTGTTGCATTATTGTGTCAATTTTTGAAAAACAGGTTTTACCCTGTCAGCCGCTGTGTAGCGCCCTTGGGTGCAGCTCAATCAGTAGCAAGCCCAAAAAGTAGCTAAAACTTACCATTTTATAAAGTAATGAAGCACACGCAGTATTTTTTAATGGGTTCAAATAGCAAACAGCTGAATTTATTGCACAAATTCTAACAAAACTATGTTTGCATACCAAAAAAGAACAGTAATATCAACAAGTCGTAGTTGAAATTGCTGAAGAGCTTTTCATGGGCTTGCTTTTTTGTCCCGTTTTTCCGTCTTTGATCTGCAAAATAAATTGTATAACGTCACAATTAGCATTTTTATAATTTTTGGGGGGTTTTAGCCCAGGGCGCTTCTGAGGGACGAATTCCGAACAAACTGTTTTAGTTTGTGTATGTGTCTTGGGCGCCGGACCTTTCGACCAACTGCCTGTCCATCTTTTTTAAGAGAGATCATTCGAGAAAGGAGTCACTGCGTAGCGCCCTTTGGTCACATAACTACAGAGGGCACATCAAACCACGGTTCTTACGAAGCTTTCTTACGATGGATCCCGCTTGTATATAGCTCGTCGCAAAGCGGAAATATAGCCTTTTGTAAATTCTCCAATAACGTATAGGTTTTCTAGTCTTGTAATCCACTGTTACCTGTGTAGAAACAAGTAAGAAGGAACCCAATATTGTCAGAGATATAATATAATCTTTTGTATTATTGTAAGCTTTTGTGGAACTTAAAATTTTACATTTATTTTCACGTATCCCTTAAGTTGTAATTTGTTATGGTACCTAACTGTAGCTTGGCAGTTTATTTCGACGTTTTTGCAACAATGGTTGGCAAGGCTTCGCACAAGTGACATCAAAGTTTTTCATGTTGTTAAAAACAAGGTTAATGACGTCATAGCGAGCTCAAATTTTGCATGACGTCATCATATGACCTCAACTATGTTGTGACGTAATTTCAAGATTTTGTGACGTCATTAACCTATGTACGTACAATTGTACACTAGACCCAGCAATTCATTGCAACATATATGGTATGTGGTCAACCACCTGTAAATAAAAGTATAAACTATTTGTTATCAGAGGAGGGAGGGGTAGCTTGGTTTTCAGAATCAGTTACATCTTCTTCATCAGTAGTTAGGCCAGCTTTAAACAGCGATCATATGTGTCCAAATACAACCCAATTAAATACTGCCCGTCAATACTTAATGTTTCTCTCACTGCCCCCCCCCCTTGATTGACACAAAATTTCACATGCATAATTAGGCCAATCTTTCTTTGTTTCCATAGATTGAATGTCCCCCCGTTCATGCGCCTAAACTTCCATTTGCAATCGCACCACAAACTTTCAATATCTTTAGTGTGTACTCCGGCTGGAGTTACAAAATGATAAGGATGATTGACAGTTCACAGTATAATTATATATTTTTGTCAGGCGATAGGGATATATGTGACGTCATTATGTGCGACGTATGTACACATGTACAATGCCGCACTTATCTGGATTAGTGTACACCATAAATTGTGCCATTACATTTAAAGTGATTTTTTCTTCATTCATAAGAGAAATAAACTTTAGTCGCCGCTTCTCTTTGACTTCAGAAGACTCATGAGTATTGCATGACCTTTTGGTCTAGTTTTGTTTTTTCGCCCAACCGTCCATGTTGAAGGGATGGAATCCTACAAACTACCAGAAACACTTGTAAAGTCCTGCAACATCACCGCGTTATGTTTTTAAAATGACCAATGTATGGTAAAATTTACTTACATCACAAGAAATACTTTTGCTGAAACCGTTGTTTTCTTTTATTTCGTTGAAAAATGCCCAATTTTTTTCCCTCACGGTAAATGGGTAATTTAAAAATTCCACACATGTACATGTAACTCTCTTCGTTGCTGCCATATGTTTTACAGAGAAATAATTCGATCGTGACGTTCACTTAATTTCTGGAATTAAACCGATTGTGCCCTGACAATATACATACAAGAAGTTCCTTTACCAATAGCCAGAGTAAAGGGCTGTCATAAATAACTTTTTCAATGTGTGACAAATATACTGTTTGGATCAAGTTTACCTAAAATTTTGGCTGAAGTGTAAAACTGTTTGGTAAAACGTGAATTAATTAAATTATCAACCTTTTGGCACAATTAAGTTTAATTTTAACATTTTGGCTTATGCCAAAACTAACAGTTTGGCTCATGTCGACTTTAAAATATGGCTCCTATTGAAATCACCACTTTGGCTCATCTTGAAATTGACATTTTGGCTAACAATAAAGCATGGCTCTATTTGAGATTTTGGCTTAAGTTGACATCAATATTTGACTCAGGTTGAGTCTTCTATTGCAGTGGTTCTTAACCGCCGGTCCGCCAAATATATTACAATTTTATATCTCAATTGCTAAATGAAAGATGTTGAAGGCGGAGAAATCGCGTGGAAGTCAACGCTCTACTTCGCCTTGCAGAAACTTCATTGCAACCGCGTGTACTACCTAAGACTAACGATGTTCTAATACAGAAATCGTCCTGATCCACGGGTGCTCAACAGACGATTCTAGTCACATATATTAGCTGACAAATTCAGCACACACTTAAATCAGTGTATTTATTATTGCAAAACCTTTCGGAAATCGATTTCGTCCAAATATATGGCATCGTCAGTCCTATAAACAGGAAATAAACAAATAAATCACGATATAAAAATGTAAAATATTAAAAGAATAAAAACGGATACAGGTATGTTGCAGTTAAAACACATAAGACCCTGCTGAACGGCTACAACACCCACAACTGATTTGAGACTGAGAGTTTACGCGGGGCGAAACAAAAACGATAAGATAAGAACGTTACCACAGGACACGCAAAAGGACGCAATGGAACTAAAACAAACAGGTTAACTTTTTGGTTAGGTTAAAATCACCTTGTATTGATCTCCACTTCTTCTTGAAGCATGTTTCAGGAAGTCTCCAATTTCTCGTTCTATTGTCTTTATGTCTGCATTCTGACATGTCCTCAAACATGCCTCTGATAAAAAAATCCGGACTTAATGTCATTTATTTGGGCCCCATTATAAAAAAAACATACTTAAAACAACTTTGTTGCACGTTGTTTTGCAGAATGGTGTTTTTTTCTTTTCTACCTTTGTAGCTATATTCAGACCACATTTTGTCGGTCCCAAGCAGCTTCATAATTCTCCACACACAATCTCCAACTGAGGAACCTCTCACGCTTGCCAAAAAGTTTACCTAACAATTAAATCCCAAGAGACTTAATAACATGTAATACAGAATTCAGCCCTTTTACATTCACGTTTACACAGGATGTTTTGTTTGTGTATGACAAATATCCAATAAACCTAATTTACTTAACTATGGACTTTTAAAACGATTTGCTTTGTAATTTGGTTTCAATTTCGGTTAATGATTCCAATTCCAATGATTGCGTTTCATTGTTTAGTAAAACTCTGATTTCCTTCACTTCTTTTAAAATTACGCCCAATGTGGAATCTACAAATCAAAATTAGTTAGCAACAATTAAATAAGTATGACAATGAGCAGCACTCAACCTTCTTCAGGCTGTGGTGGATCCTCAGTTTCTTGTTTTTGGAAGTCTGTGACACAAATTTACAATGATCATCAAGCAAAATTGCCATTGCCTTAATAACTCACCTTCTGTTTTAACTGATTCCAAATTTTGCCTTTTAGTTTACGATTCAGCTTCTACAACACAGAAATACAAAAAATCACACCAGAGAAGGAGCTTTTTTCACCTTCGTCTGGCACAGCGGTTCCCAAACAGGGGTCCGCGGTCCTTTAGGGGTCCGTAAGGCAATTTTGGGGGACCGCAATGCGGTTGAAGTAATTCTATAATCTTATTTGGCGTCAGTTTGTGCCTCT